>JAQQSV010011012.1:0-13120 GCA_028646515.1 Pseudochirops corinnae | reverse complement strand
TTTACAAATATTCTCTGATTTTCTCTTCATAAGAACCCTGGTAGGTGAGTGCTATTACTATCCCCTTTTTTAACAGATGAGGATGATAAGAAAAGTTCACTGACTTGCCCGGAGTCACACAGCTACAAAGTGTATGAGGCAACTTAGGAACTCAGGTCTTCCTGTCTCTGGGTCCAGGACTCTTTCCATTATGTCAATTAACTGCCTTGAACTTCAATGGGGTGGTGTGGGAGTAGGGTGGAGGAATGGGGAGAACTGCTTATTTTCATCATTTTCACTAAATTCCAACTGAAAAATGAAAATTTCCTTTGATTATGAGTCAATGAAACACCATTCTGCAAAGGGGACCATAGGCTTCCCCAGACTGCCAAATGGGTCCCAAATATACACAAAAAGATGATCCCTAAGGTTTCTAATTCAAAATCCTTTACTTTATGTCCTAACTGCAGATCAGGTCAGCCCTAAGCAAATATATAAAAGCCAAAGTTTTTCTATTGTCTTCACTTATCTTTCTCACACCATTCTTATTGGCACCCTAGTTATTTCATAGGGTCCCATAGTTAACCATGACCCTGTGCCTTCACAATATTCCTTTCCACTCCCCTTACTGATACCCAAATGCCAAGAGAGATGCTAGGGCACATCAGGAGCAGGCCTCAGGAAGCCCTTCTTTCTCCTGCCCCTGCCCCCAATCACCCCATGAAGCATTGAACACTCCCTCTTGCTGGATGTCAATTCCCTTGTCTCCACCCTCCCTGATGTCCCTTAGAGCTCTGTTCCACTTCAACTTTTACACCCACTAGCCCCTTCCCAGAAGCTTTTAGGATTATTTTCTTTGTAATTGCTTCCAAAGGCCTACCAGGTCTTATTACCTACTCTGCCGTTTTGGCCTCTAGACTCTGAGGCTGAGAGCTCTGCAGTCGAACGCTACCATATGTTCTGTATCTCTTAATTAGAACATGATTTCCTTGAGGGCAGGGACTGAATTACTTTTCCCGTTTGTATTCAGAACACTTAGCACAGTGCTTGGTACAGAGTAAACATTTAATAACCACTTCTCCATTCCATTCCTGATTGCCTAGGGCCCTGAACTGTGTTGTCCCCTTCAGTCCACTCCTTATTTGCTTACCCTCTATAGACAGTGTCTCATTTTCTGGACTTATTTCTCCCCTCAGTGCTCACCTTACTGCTGGAAGAGGGGATTGCTTTTGTGGTATGAAGTGAAGGTGTTCTACATTGTAGAAAGTACCACCAGCTACAAGGGAATGGGATTAGGAGGTAGTAGGCTTGAATTAGCATGGTGACCATGCAAATGGAGAGGAGATGTTCTTTCTGAGAGATACTGCCAAGCTAAGATCCATTGGTTTTAGCAGCCATTTGAAAGAGAAAAATGAGCAAATTAAAAAAATCAAATATGACTCTAAAATTTATAAGCTTGAGTGATTAGGATTATAGGTAGCATAATGCTTTGAGTATTCGATGCAGTCAGGCAGACCTGATTTTGAATCCTGCCTTTGATATCAGCTATGTGAGCACTTACTTTTCATTTATCAATAAAATTTTCTTTATCAATAAAATTCAAATCCTAGTTGTCATTTTTTAACACTTTAAGGTGTGCAAAGTGCTTTACAACCCTTTCATAATGGTACTTACAGAGCTCAGCTTTTTTTTTTTCTTTTTTTGGAGGGAGGAGGGCAGGGCAATTGGGGTTAAGTGCATTGCCCAAGATCACATAGCTAGTAAGTGTTAAGTGTTTAAGGCTGAATTTGAACTCAGGTCCTCCTGACTCCAGGGCTGATGCCCTATTCACTCCTCCACCTAGCTGTCCCTAGAGTGCATTTTATGAGGGACAAATGAAATAATGTACATAAAGCAAAAACTTGAAAGTGCTATGTAAGTGTCAGCTATGACTATTAATAGAACTCAAGAAGGTAAAGGAAGGGGAATGTTCAGGGTTGTATTTAGTTTGAGGTGCTGGTAGAGAGGTCCAGGAGGAAGATGGTCATATAGGGCTGAAGTTCTAGCACTAATAATCCCCACAAGATTTACTCAGCACTGGATACTATTTCATTCATAGCACTAGATGTATCTACCTGGATTTACTATTGGTACTTCAAACTTATCACTGTGACTTGGCCATAGTAAAGGCTCATTAAACTAAAGGAATATCACATTAAGACTTCTAAGGTATTAGCATGAATGAGTTTATTAATTTCTCTCTCTAGGTCACTGGTTGTTGTATGACTGCATGCAGAATGAAACACATAATAGGTAGACCAGAATCCGGCATTTCAAATTCCTTATCTCCACAAACCACAAAACAAATTATTGTGACTTCCAACTCTTCCTCTTTGGGCTCCATCCCATGCTATTCTTTTATAATTTCTTAAGTCTAGTCTGCCCTGATAAAAGGAAAACCAACATAAAGAAAAGAACTAGATTCAAAGAGACTACTGATCTCCCAACATGCAAACAAGAGTCTTTAGTGATGCCTTCAAAACTATAGATGTTTCATAAGTCAATGGAATGATTTCAAATAGCCTTATTTTTTAATTACGGGGACATCATTAGGAGAAATAGGAGGAAGATATCAATTCAAATTTCCTTGGGTGGCTTTATTAGAAAGACACACACAGGCTATTCAAATCATTTCCCCTCAACACCCTTTTATTTTTAAGAAGGTAAGCAAAATTATTGTCAATTAATTGCTCATTTTTATAGGTATGATTATTAGTTTTATGTAAAATTTATTGTACAGCAGTTGTATTTTTATGTGCTCTCTGTACTTTATAGTAAATTGGGGCCAGTTGTATAATCATTGTATGTATGGCACATTTATGCCTATTTTATAGTACTTGGAATATAAATTTACTATTTAAAATGATTATAGAAGTTATATGTCTGCATTTATGAGTCTGTGCATTTTCTACTATAACTATGATTTATTAAATGCTGAGTCTTTGGGCATTAAAGCAAGCAATTAAAACATTACTGTGACTAGAAAATGCAGACTGCTTTATATCCATCCACTTTATGACATGTTTGTATTGGGTTGGAAAGACTTGGCTACTGATGTAAATCTCACAAGAATTAGTATAGTATAGTGGGAGGAACACAGAATCCTAAATAGAAAGTTGTTTGGCATCTTAAAAATCATCTAGTTTAGCCATCATTCCAAGTAACTTGCTCAAGGTCACAGAGGTATTAAGCCAGGATTCAAACCCAATTTGTCTCACTCCAAAATGCAGTCAAGAAACTTGGGTTCTAATTTTCCTAGTTAAATATCACTGCTGTGTGAATGCTTCCTTTGCCATTGCAGATCATATGCCTGTCTACACCTTCTCATACTGCTAGAGACTTGACTATGCCCTTTCAAAAGTAGTTCTTCCTCCCCACCCTGCCTCCAACCCAAGAGCTATCTAGTGTATTTAAATTCTTCTTCTAGGTCAGGGGTTTTTAACTTTGTGTGTGTCTTATGGCACTGACAATCTGGTGAGGTCTATGAAGTCCTCAAAATTGAGTTTTTAGATACATAAAACAGTATTACAAAGGAAATTATATTAGAATAAATTATATATCTATCATCTATCTACCTATCAGTCTATCTAGTTTGTGTGTGTGTGTAGATACACACGTTCCCAGAACTCAGGTTAAGAACTCATGTTAATCTAGGTCCTTTACCATTTCTTTGACATGATGATCGGCTTCAATCTGTTCCATCCATAGTGAAAAACTGCTGGACTTAGCATCATCAGAGATCTGGGTTCAAATATTGGCTCTGAAATGTACTTATTGTGTGACTTTGGGCAAGCCATCATTAGGAAACCAAAATCTCGGTTTCCTTATCTATAAAAAGTGGATAATAATAGTTGTGGTCCCTTCTTCTTAAGATTGTGAGGAAAACATTTTTGAAATCTTAAAATATATATGAATGTGGGCTATCATTACTACTATACGACTGTCACATCTTTTCTTGTCATACATATCTATAATAATATCTTTTATGACACTTTTCATGTCTAAGTCATTGCTGGTAATATTATTGAGCCTATCTATATCCAACCAATATGTCTCTCTATTGTTTACACCATTGCAATTTTTTGAATCATATTTGAATCTGTGAGATGTAGTTTTTAAAATGACACATAGCCTATGTTTAATAAGTTGTTGAATTGAATAAGTAGAGTATTTTAGAGTTAGGAAGTCTCTTACTATAACGGGTAAAGAAGGGACAAGATCACACAGGTAGCTAGTGGCAAAGCCCCCACTAGACTGAATATTCCAAAACCCATTCTGGTGGTCTAGTCTATATTAATGCCTTTTTTAAAGCAATTTTTCTTCCTATTTTGTCACCTCCCCCAAAAGTTATTTGATTGCTAGCAGATGCAAAAAGAGGTTTGCTAAAAAAAAAAAAATTTCCTTAATGGTCCTATATTGACATACCCTAAAAATCTATTTTAGCCTCTATCAGTTGTTTGTTTACTCTTGGAGGCAGAACCACTGTTTTCTATGTTCTTGTCTAAGTCCTTCCATAAATCTCCATTAAGGATATCTTCAAGTCCTCATGGGACCTTCTTCTGAGCTTTAATGCTTCATACATGTTAGCAAAATCCCCACTCTCTCAGTACTTTATTCACAATATATGGTCAGATGCCTTTTTTTTTCCAAGTCATGTAGTTTCACTTCTTGCATATAGGTTATCATTAGTAAAATGCTGCAAGAATCTTCTATTCCTTTGAATGAGCCTTAGCTGCTCTTGGTAGCATGACCCACATGTAAACAGTTATAATTTATGCCCACCATCGACAAGTACCTGACTCAACTGATACATATCCCATACCTATTCTGTTGGTACTTGCTAATCAAATAATTGGATCCTGTCAGCTTTTCTTAGACATATATCAAAAGCCTCAGTGAACCTTGTGGCTTCCCCATTTCTACACCATAGTAAATGCTAGGACAGAAATTTGTTAACTGCTGCTGGAAACTGGAGGCATTTCAGGATAGGTCTGAATATTAAGTGATGCAGCCATGGAAATTTTCCTGTCTGGTGTAGTGGAACTTTGATGGATGAATCCTTTGAGAAAGAAGCACCTTTATATAAAATCAGCCATATTCAAAGCAAACATACAAAAATCTTCATAAATTATAGAAAGTAGTACTATGAGAATGACTCAGGGCTTAGTTCTTATTTGCCTTGGCCCAGTTGGAGGTAAACTCAGTTGATGCAAGTGTAAGTTGTGAAGACTTAAAATTTTATCTTCTATTCCTGTCTTTAAATTTCACCTCTCTTGTGGGAATCCTTACCCAACACCCACCCATCAAATATCTAGTATTTAAGCTTCTATGTTGAACATAGGACTTTGACTTGAGGTCAAAAGTTCTAGATTTAAGTCCTAGACCTCACATTAAGTTGTTTTGTAATGTTTGAATAATCATAATTTCTCTGAATTTGATTTGCTTTGTTTGTAAAATGGGGGAAAATGTTTAGTTCTGTTTCAGGCCTCTATTTCATTGGAGTGGGAAACTCCTTCCTTTGAAGTAGATAACCAAGGTCTGTCAATTAAAGTCTTAGTTGCCTGAGGCACTAAAGGGCTGATTGATCTACCCATCATCACATACCCAGTATGTATTTGAAAAATGTGGCCAGCTCATGGGGATATGCTCTCTGAAATAGAGTTTGAATGCTTAGCAGTTTAGATTCAGAAAGGACTTCAGTGTCCAGTACCTTATCTGGCCAGGTGATCTTCAGAATCTTCCTAGATATTTCAAATGGAAATGATTCCATTTCCTGGCATGGCACTGATATACTCTCCAGGTTTTACAGGCATACAGCAATGAAGATAGCACAATGGCTTTGTAGACCTTCAGTTTAATAGACAGTCTAATATTTTTTCTTTACCACACTTTCCTTCAGAACTTCTCAAACACTGAGCTAGCTCTGACGATGTGAGCATTAAACAACATCATCTTTGTGTGCATCCCTGGAAAGTATACAGTCAAGGTAGGTGAACTTATCCACAGCAGTCAAAATCTTCCTATTTGCTCTAACTGATGGTTCCACATATAGACAATAAAGTGCTGATTGGTAGAGCACCTTTGTTTCCTTGGTGTTAACTGTTAGGCCAAAATTAGCGCAAACAGCGGAGAATTGATCCATCCTCTGTTGCATCTCAGCCTCAGAACCTGTATTGAAGATCCTATACATGAATGCATGCCACCATGGGAGTGGGGGGGGGGAAGAGAAGGGAGGGGAGAAAATCTGAAACTCAAGGGATTATAGAACTGAATCTTGTAAACTAAAAGTAAATGAACAAGTCATTGAGAGAAAAAAAAGAAGCTGCATTGAGTGTACAATGATCTGCAAACACAAAGTCAAGCACCAGCTCTATAAAAGCAGGACTTGAATCTAAATCTTTCTATTTACTAGGCTACCTCTTTAGCCATTGTGCAATACTACTTACGTAATCTACCTTACAAGGTTGTTGTGAGGTAGGAGCTTTGAAAACAGGAAAGTAGCCATGATATCGAGTAAAGAGCCTTGGAGTTGGAGCCTGAACTTATTGTATGACTTTAGGCAAAGAACTGATTCCCCTCAAGTCTCAGTTTCCTCATCTATAAAATGGGAATAATAATGTATCTGACTTACCTTTCTCATAGGTTTGTTGTGATTGACTGCAAAAATTGACTGCTATAGGGATTTCTCCTTTGCAGTCATATTAATTCACTTGTGCTTTCTCTTCTGATTGTTAAGAGAAGCTTTAAAATCATGTATGTGTATATTACAAGATCTTATGATGCCACAATATGGGTATCAGTTCGTGTGCATATGTGTGTACGTGAATGTACATGTGGGTACAATGTGTGTGTGTCTGTCTGATTGGGGAGGGAAGAGACACTAGGATATAGAACACTAGAATGCCCTTTTGCATGTGGTCATGGTTTTTTTGAACTACATGCAATTTGCCAAATCTCTGAACTCTGGGATGTTTTCTCATACATCCTACATATCATTTCAGCTCATTTTCATTCTCTTAGTCACACTTGATTTTAACTATTAAGGAAGCTCTGATTGGCAAAGAAAAATAATAAAAGTAGATGGCATAAATGCATATATCTATATATATTCATATATATGTAGCTATCTATATTGCTTAAACTAAATGTTTATAAAAATATATCTGCATATATTATGGGTGTAATTGTTGATTCATTATTGGTAATCTTCTAAAAATTACAGAAAATAGAGGGATGTATCATAGGATAAGAAACAGTCAAATGTATTTTCAATTATCAAAAAAGGGTGAAGAGGGAGTATTCTTTAAATCTACATCAGTCAGCTTTTTTATTTTTTATTTTTTTGCAAATTTCTAGAATATATTCTTAAAGAGGAAGTATATTAGAACATAGAAATGGAAGCAGTAATAACTGAGAGCCAGAAAGGGCTCGTAAAAACAAGTTATATGAGACTACTCTAATTTAAAAATATATGATTACTAGACTGGCAGGTAGATAGTGGTCAAACCAATGGCATAACACATGGATTTTGTAAAGGTATTGGGTGAGATTTGTCACAACATCCCTGTGGTCAACATGGAAAAAAATTGTATTGGATGAACTAGACTTAAAGAGTCAAAATTAATGTATCTGTGTCAACATAAAAGAATGTCTGTAAGTGCATTGCACAGAACAAAGGAAAAATCACAAAGAAGGAAAGGAAAGATGGATACCTCTGAACGCAATGTATAGTATCTATTATTTAGGCTTTCTTGAAATGGAAGTTTACTGCTATATATTTTGAATCTTCTCTTATGTTCTGCTATGCACGTGGCAGGGCTTTTTTTCTTTTCTTATTTTGTATTTAAGTTTGTAATATGTTTCTTTTTCTTTTCACTGAGTTTCAAATTAATTTTCAAAAACAGAATGTATTAGAGGACTCCATTTTCATCAGGGGAAAGCCTCCAGGCTTCCCTGGCTTCCTTTAATTCCAACCAAAATCCCATCTTCTACACAAAGCCTTTCCCAACTCTTCTAAATTCTAGTGCCTTCCTTCATTTAATTATTTCTTATTTATCCTGTATGTTTGGCTGGTTTGTACATGCTTGTTTGCATATTTTGTCTTCCATTAGATTGTGAGCTCCTTGAGGGCAGGAACTCTTTTGCCTCTTTTTCTATCCCTAGCACTTAGCACATATTAGTTGCTTAATAGAGGTGTATTGACTGAATGAATGCATATATAGCATGTTTAACAAGTTTCTATATGGCACAAGACTGGGGGGAATAGCTAATAGGTAGAAGGACTTATAGAATTTAGATCTGAATACATTTCAACTGGATGAAATTATAGGTCAAAGCGAGTAAGATGAAGTTTAATAGAGAAATAAATATAAAGTCTCTCATGTGGCTTCAGAAAATCATCTGCGCAGGAATAGGGTGTGGGAGGAATGTAAAAATGGTCTAGGGCTTTTAGTGGATTTCAGAGTCAATGAATCATCCCAATAAGAGGACTGATGAAGTTAATGCAATCTTAGACTACATTAAGAGAGTCATAGTTTCCCTAATTAAGAAGTTGATTATCCTGCTGTGTTTTTTCCTGACCAGGCCACATAAGTAGTATTGTGTTCTGCTCTGTGTTCCACATTTTAAGGAAGACATTAAATAGCTGTCATATATCCAGATGAAGGTGACCATGGTAAGAAGACTGGAAACAGTGCCATATGAAGCTAGATTGAAATAGCTGAGGGCATTTGGCCTAGATGAGAGAAACTGTGTGAAGTCTGAGGTTACTGTATTCTAGTGACTCATTTGGAAGAGTAATTAGACTTGTACTGCTTAGCTCTCATGGGCAAAACTAGGGTTAATATGAAGATGTTAAAAAAAAAAGGCAGATTTTAACTAAATATATTTAAAAAATCATAAACAAGTAGAGCTTTTCAAAAGTGCAATGGGCTGCTTTTGGATGAAAGGAATTTCCTATCATTGGAGATATTCAAATAGAAGATAATTATTAGAGATTCTGGGGCAGCTAGGTGATGTAGTAGATAGAGTTAAGGCCTGAAATCAGGAAGACCTGAGTTCAAATGTGGCCTTAGACACTTACTAGCTATATGATGCTAGGCAATTCACTTAACCTTGTTTGCCTCAGTTTCACCATCTGTAAATGAACTGGAGAAGGAAATGGAAAACCACTCTATTATCTTTGTTAAGAAAACTACAAATGAGTTGGACACAACTGATTGAACAATAAAACCAAATTAGAGATATTTCAGTATGAGTTCTACTATTTGACTTCTGAAGTCTCTCTTAAAACCAATTTTTTAAAATCAATTTATGATATCATGATTCTATGTGTTCACCTAAGGATGGGTCAATTCACTGGCTCTATTATGCTCAGTATTTTATTTAATTCTATTATTTAATTCTATTCACTTTATTTAATATTTAATATTAATTAATTATAATATTATTTAACATTAATAATATAATATTCAATTATATTTAATTACGTTTTCTCATCAGTTAGCACTTGATACAAAACTGGGAGAGGTAGCTAACACAACGGAATAGAGTCAAGGTCCCAAAAGTTCTCAAAAGCCACTAAAGCTGAACTTAATATAAAAAGAGGAGACTGAATCACAAAACTAGAGGACCAGAAGGGGGGAAAAGATGTGATAAGGATACACTCAATCTTATTAATATCTTGAAGTATTGGAATCTAGTCATGGCATTTTTAGGAATGTCACTGATAAGCTGGAGCGCGTCCAAGGGAGAGAGTCACCAGAATGCAAAAGAACCTTGCATGGCCTTGCTCCATGGGGATTGGCTGGAAGAACTAAGGATATTTATGTGACCAGTGATATGCTTCTAAATATTTGACAACTGACTCTTTGGGAAAACCAATATTCAAGACATTTTAAAGCATTAACAACATTTTACCATCACTTTCTTAAGACTGGACAATGAACAAAATAATAAATCAAGCCCTGATTTGTGGAATTTACCAACTTCTGTGTTGAAAATGCTAACACTGAAATTTTAACAATAGACTCTCCATTTATGAACTGGCCCAAGCACATCCATCAGGCCGACAATCTTGTAAACAGTATTGTCATTGAGAATTAAAGACCAGGAATAACTTTTATCCAATCCAGGTAAAATGGGGATGACAATGAATATTCCAGTGGAATGGTAAAATTTTCCCAGTATTCTCTCTATTGGGCCACTTTTTTCTATCGATACAGTTATTTCAAAAGTCTCAGCCTCAAACAGCAGGAGCAACATCTTTTTTTAAAAATAGCATTTGCTTTGAGTTGAGAATTACAAGCAACACAGAGAGGAGATAGAGAGTTTAGATAATATGTCACTTCTGTCTTAAAGGAGCCTCTATTATAGGAGGGAGATAAGACTCCAACACAGATAAGTATAATGTATAACATTACCCCCTCAGTGTATTCAAAGTACTACATGCTACTTACTGCAAAATTCTGATTGTCTTTGATTCTTTCTCTTCTTCCACATTGCTAATAATAAGAGGAAAACATTTTGAAACAATGAGCTCATAAATATCTCAGGCTACCTCAGGTTGAAATTGATTGCAAAAATCAAATTTTAAGTAGTTTATACCCTCTTTAAAATCTTAAATCAGTTTTTCCATTTTTAAACCACCCCAGGACAACTATATAGAAAGGACTAAAGGTGCTTAAATTAAAAATAGAAGAACACACATGGTTAAAAAATGGATTTATTTCTATTTGGTGCTGATGTTGAGCCTAGATTCTTTCAGTGAATTCCACAGCTCTTCCTGTTCACAATACTGATTTGCCAAGGATTTTTATAAGGGACTTTATTAATTCTGAGAGTCTTCCTTGGTACATATTTTAAAATTGGTTCATAAGAGTTTTGAAGTGTCTGTCACACTGTTGATTAATTTTTCCTCCTTTTCTAGTCATACTTACCAACACTGAATAAATAACATTCATTTTCTCACCTTCAAAATGATTCCTTTTTTAAATACAAGGAATTGCATGATGCATGGTAAATTATGTTAAAATGACTTCCAGGTTTTGACATACATCACAAAATAGGAAATGCAAAGATTCAAAGGCCATCCTTACTCTTTTTTCAGCTTCTTTTGAAAGAGTATTGATTAGAGAATGAGGATTTTTTTTCTGATAGATTTACTTTGTTTTAATTGTGAAATCTTGTGGTAAATAGGTTTGTTCCATTTCCCCCACCTGTACAGAGCTTAGAGATGTTGAAAGCACTTTAATGAGCTTGCATCCCTTCCTGAAATTGAGGAGTGATCTGGGGGATGAGGCTACCATGGAACCAGAACTGCCTGGCCCTTTTTGCCGCAAAGTTACTGGGGCAGGGAAATGTTTCACAACTGTCTTCTTTTTTAAGGAGAATTAGCACCCTAATCCATCTCTCTGCCTTCTGTGAATATCTGACTTCTAGCCTGGGTAGTCACTGGCATAGGAACTGTTTCACATGGGAAGAGTATTCCAGTAAAGTATATTGAAAGAGAGGTGGATTTGGAGATGGAAGACCTGTGTTCAAACCTCAGCTTTGCCACTTACTCTTTGTGTGACTTTGGACAAGTCACTTAACCTCTATGGACCTCAGTTTCTTCCTCTATAAAATAAATGGGTTGAGTTAAATTACCTCTAAGGTCCTTTCCTACTCTAAATCAGTTATCCCATCATCCTTTTTGAAAAGCTTCTGTTATGCACTGTACAATGTAGTAAGGTGAAGTACAGCTCTCCAATCACTCCTTTGGTGACATCAATTTCTTTCTTTTTCTAAAATCCATTTTAAAATTAATTAATTAAATTTTAGTTTTCAAATATTTATTTCCATAAGATTTTGAGTTCTAAATTCTCTCCCTTTCCCTCACTTCCTCCCTCCCCCAAGACAGTGTGCAATCTGGTAAAGGCTCTCCACATACATTCACATTAAACATTTTCACATTAGTCATGTTGTAAAGAAGAACTAGAACCAATGGGAGGAAACATGAGAAAGGAGAGAGAGAAGGACGGGGGGGGGGGGGGGCGGGGAAAGAGAGAGAGCATACATATAATATTCTTCAATCTGCATCCAGACTCCATAGTTCTTTTTTCTGGCTGTGTATAGTATTTTCCATCACAAGTCTTATGAGGTTGTCTTACATCCTTGCATTGCTGAGAAAAAGTCTATCAAAGTTAGTTATCACACACTGTTGGTATTACTATGTACAATGTTCTTCTGGTTCACTTAGCATCAGGTCATATAAATCTTTCCAGGTTTTTCTGAAGTCTGCCTGCTCATCATTTGTTATAGAACAATAGTATTCCATTACATTCATATACCACAACTTGTTTAGTCATTCCCCAATTGATGGGCATCCCCTCGAATTCCAATTCTTAGCTACCACAAAAAGGGCTGCCATAAATATTTTTGTACATTTTGGTCCTTTCCCCATTTTTATAATCTCTTTGGGATACAGACCCAGAAGTGGTATTGCTGGGTCAAAGGGTATACACAGTTTTGTAATCCTTTGGGCATAGTTTCAAAATGCTTTCCAGAATGGTTGGATAAGCTCACAACTCCACCAACAATGCATTATTGATTCAATTTTCTCACATCTCCAACATCTATCATTTTCCTCTTTTGTCATGTTAGCCAATCTGATGTGTATGATGTGGTACCTCAGAGTTGTTTTGATTTGCCTTTCTCTAATCAATAGTGATTTAGAGCAATTTTTATATATCACTATATTTTTTTATTTTTATTTTTTAAAATTTTTTTTTCATTCATTTCCACAAGATTTTGAGTTACAGATTTTCTCCCCATCTTTCCCCGACCCACCGTCCCAAAACAGCCATCCCAGTGTATACGCCCTCCCCCAATCAACTCTCTCCTATGTCTTCCCCCATCACCCCTCTGACCTTTCAGTAGGGCAGGATGGATCTCCCAACTACAGTGCCTGTGTATCTCAAGTTCCAGTTGGATGTAGTTAACAATAATAATAATAATAATTGTATATATATATATATATATATATATATATATATATACATACATATATTTAACATTTGATTATAGAACTTTAGATTCTAGATTCTTTCTCTTCCTCCCTTGT
>JAQQSV010011011.1:0-13120 GCA_028646515.1 Pseudochirops corinnae | reverse complement strand
GTACTGCGTAATCTCATATGTTCAGCCTGTATTTGATTGCTTATCCTTCCAGTGGGGGTGGGTGACAAGAGAGGAAGAGAAAGAATCTAGAATCTAAAGTTCTATAATCAAATGTTAAAAAAATATATATGTATATATATATGTATATATATATATATATATATATATATATATATATACAATTATTATTATTATTAACTACATCCAACTGGAACTTGAGATACACAGGCACTGTGGTTGGGAGATCCATCCTGCCCTACCGAAAAGTCAGAGGGGTGTGGAAGGAAGACATAGGAGAGAATAGATTGGGGGAGAGGGGATACACTGGGATGGCTCTTTTGGGGCGGTGGGTAAGGGAAAGAAGGGGAGAAAATTTGTAACTCAAAATTTCATGGAAATGAATGATGTAAACTAAACTAAAATAAAATAAAAATGAAAAAAAAAGAGTCTACCCCATATGGCAAAAGCTTAATGAACTTTCAATGAACTTTACTTTTCTTTCGCTGAAAAAAATAAAATAAATAAAATAAAATACCCAGATCTTTTTTCAGACAAAATACTATCTAGCCTTACTTTCCCCATTTTGAACTTGTGACGATGATTTTTTTTAACCTTTCCATAGCATTTTTCATTTATTTCTCTTAAATATCAGCTTATCTGATTTGACCCGACATTCTAGTCTCTTAAGATCTCTTTGGTTCTTGACTCTGTCATCCATGTGTTCCTCAGCTGTCATCTGCAAATCTGATTTTTAAAAATCTATGTTTTTACCCAAGTTATTAATATGTATGTTTAAAAAGAGGACTAAGGTCCAGGACACTTCCTTGGAGACTTTCTTATAAGTTCATGTGAAATCTGATTCTTAGGGTCTGTCCATCCTACCAATACTAAATTCACCCAAGTGTACTCTTAACTAGTCCCCATTTCCCCCTATTTCCCAAAAGAATAACATGAAAGACCTTTTTTAAATGCTTCAATAAAATTAAGGTAAACGATTTCTATAACATTCTCCTTAATCCAGCCTCTGCACAACTGGCTTCCATAAAACAAAGGAGGCATAATGGATAGAGCGCCCTGGAGTCAGGGAGATCCAAGTTCAAATCCAGCCTCAGACACTTATTAGCTGAATGACCCTGGATAAGTCATTTAACTTCTACCTCAGTCTCCTCACTCATAAAATTGGGGTAATGAAAGCACCTTCCTCCCAAGGTTGTTGTGAGGATTAAGCAAGATAACAGTTGTAAAGCCCATGGTCCAGCGTCTGGCACTATGTAAGCACTTTGTAAGGTGCCCCTTAAGTACTATATAAATGTTAGCTGTTGCTCTCTTTCAAAAACTAGAATTCTCTTTTGCCTCTAAGACTAAACTCAGACTTCACAGTTCGGCATTTAAAGTCATTCATCATCTAATTCCAACCTATATTTTCATTAAACAACAACAACAAATTTTTTTTTTCAACTATCAAGCACTTATTTTTTCCTTCCTCCCACCTCCCCAGAAAAAAAAAAGAACAAGAAAGAAAGAAATACGAAACCTTGGTATCATGTGAGCACAATCAAGCAAAATAAGTACCCACATTTGCCACATGGGCCAAAATTTTTTTTCAAATTCTTTGTATTGGTCCATCACCTGTCTGTCATAAGGTGAGCAGGGAACATCACCAGTTATCAGTCATTACTCCTCTGAAATTATTATTAAACATTTTGAGAGTCAGAATCTTTGAGTCTTTCTGAATTATTCATTTTTATAATACTAATATTATAGTATACATCAGTGGTTCTCAACCTTCCTAATGCCGTGACCCTTTAATAATCATATGTGAGCATGTCTGCATGTGGGTGAACCCGCTTGGAGACAGATAGAGGAGGTTCCTAAGACCATCGGAAATATGTGTTTTCTGATGGTCTTAGGTGACCCTTGTGACCCCTGTGAAAGGGTCGTTTGACCCCAAAGGGGTTGCGACCCACAGGTTGAGAACCTCTGGTATACATTGTCCTGGTTCTGTGCACTTCCTTCTCTGTCAGTTCATACAAGTCTTCTTATGTCTCTCTGAAACCATCTCTTTACTAATTTCTAATTGCATAATATTATTTCATCATATTTATACACCAGATGTATTCTGGGAAGATGGTAGAGTAGGTCAGAAATTCCCGGGCTCTCCAGATTTCCTCCAGAAGCAGACAGAAAATCACCATGAAATGAATGCAGAGCAGCAAAAATAAAGGAGGTAAGGCAGTTGTCCTCCTAAGACACCTTGCAATGGCCTCAGAGAAGACTCCATATACCCTACTTTCTTCAGTCTCTCCACAATTGTCAAGTACCCTCTTAGTTTCCAGTGTCTTTCCACCAAAAAAATAAAACTCCTATAAAATGGACACATAGGCTTTCTTTTTAGATTTTTTAGATGGATTTCAAAAGGTTTCCCCACATGCATTGCATGGCCTAGACAAATTGGCCTCATCTGTGTCTTTGTACCTACTGCACCTGCGATGTTTGTTCTCCTGCCTGCTCTCTCCTTGAATCCCTTTTCCCTTTCGAGGTTCAACTCCAGCATCATCTCTGACCCGTGACCCGTGAAGCCTTTTCTGATTCCTCCCAGGGGTTAGGGCTCTCCCTTTGGAAATTATTCTGTTTAAGTTATATTAGTCATTTAAATATTATTATTTATTATAATACTTCAAATCATTTCCTTTCAGGATATAAACTCCTTAGGACAGGGGCTGTTTTTGTCTTTCAATCCTAAGTGCATAACGCATAATAGATGCTTGATAACATTGTTGCATTGTATTTGAATAGCAACCTATTAAAAATGAAATGGTTAGTCTAATATGACTTCTTCCTGATAATAAATACTCATAATGATGGCCAACCTTTATATAGCTCTTTGAGGTTTGCAAATCACTTTGCATGTGTTATCTCATAATACTCCTGGAAAAGGAGGTACTATAATTATCCCCAGTTTTACAGATTAGAAACTGAGGCAAAAAAAGGTTAGTTGACTTGCTCAGGGTCATATAGCTACTGAGAGTCTGAGGCTGAATTTGAACTCAGGGCCAGTGATTGTGGCACTTGTTGGGTCATTTTTCAGTCATGTCTGACTCTTTGTGATCCCATTAGGGCTTTTCTTCGCAAAGATACTGGAATGGTTTGCCATTTCCTCCTCCAGCTCATTTTACAGAGGAGGAAACTGAGGCAAACAGGGTGAAGTGACTTGCTCAGGGTCACATAGCTATTAAGGGTCTGAGGCTGGATTTGATTCAGGAAGACTCATCTGACTCCAGGCCTGGTACTCTATCCACTGTGCCCCCTAGATACTCTACTGTGCCACTCAACTGACTGAATTGTGCATTGGTAGCTATGAAATATGAAAGACGTAGAAGAAGACCTTTAGTGCACTGAGTAGATTCCTTACAGATTATCTATGGGAAGTCATGAATGAAAATTTCATAGGATAGGAAAGCATGCCTTAAGTCAGCGGTTTTCAACCTGTGGGTTATTTTCAGTTTGTAACAATGAAAATACATCCTGCATATCAGATATTTACATTACGATTTATAACAGTAGCAAAATTACAGTTATGAAGTAGCAACAAAAATAGATTTATGGTTGGGGGTCACCACAACATGAGGAACTATATTAAAGGGTCACGGCATTAGGAAGGTTGAGAACTACTGCCTTAAGTGATCACACAACTTGAATGAGATGGAAATCCAGTGATGAAGTGGAGGCCTGCCAGGCATTATCATCTACCCTGAGCTTTGTAAAAAATCCTCTAGGCCTCATCAATTGCCTGATCTCTGGGGCCTGAAGTCTCTTGTTAACTTCTCTTCTACTTATGTAACCAACTTTAATTTATGTATTGTCTCCCCCAGTTTTAGTGTGAACTCCTTGAGATCAGGCACTTTCTCAATTTTTCTATAGGTATACTCATACTTGCTTAGCATAGTGCTTGTTATAAAATAAATGCTAAGTAAATGAATTTTCATTCATTCATTCATTTATTCATTCAGAGTCAGAGTCAATAAACTTTTATTAAGAACCTGCTATATTTGAGGCACTATGCTATTGTACTGGAGATATGAAAAAACCCCATGAGTCCCTGCACTCAAGGAGCTCACATGGGGTGGGGGAAGGGAGGAAGATAACATGTCAAAAATGTAGGAAAGCAGGATGGGGATGTTGAGGAAATCTTGCAGACAGGGTGGGAAGTGATCTGAGGAGGTAAGAGACTCAGAGTTGATCTCATCTTGCAGAATGATGAGTTTCTGGAGATGATAAAGTCCATGAAAGTAGCTGGGTGGGAAATGATGAGAGTTCCCTGTATACTCTCCTTAAAACACATTCACTCACATTCACCCACTTCATGGGTCATGCGAACTCTTGATGATCTCATAGCCATGCCTCTGAAGTTCATAGAAAGTTCCAGCAAGGGAGAACATACATGGCAGCCATCCCAGGGAAGCAAGAGACATTTCAGAGTTTAGTTCAACCAGACTTTTAGATTAATTGAATGATGGAGGCCAAGAAGGAGGAGTAAAAGGTAAAGAAAAGATTTAGACCCTGGAGGAAAGAGAGCAATAGTACCACTAATAGAGATAAGGAAGTGAGGAGGATAAGTAAGGTTGGGGAAGACGAGTTCACTTTTACATGTATTGAGCTTAACATGTCCCAAATGGAGTGATGGCTCCAACAGGCAGACCTAAATGCTAAACTGGAACTTGGGAGAAGAAATGAGTTTAGTTAGAGACAGATTTGGGACTATCCAGCAGAAATAGATGACTGTGGGATGTTTCCTGAATGGGGTGATGTTTAATTGCTGGCACAATTCCAGCTATGCTATAAACTGGTGATGTTGATGACACATCAAAAAAGGTTAAATGCTTGTTGACTTGACTTGAAAAGAATGTGACTTAGGAAAGAGTCTTGGAAATAACTGATATTTAGGGGGCAAGAGAAGAAAGAATTCTAAGAAATGAGAGAAAAGTAGGAGTCAGTGAAGTTGGAGGAGAAATAGGGCAGTACATCAATATGGAAGCCAGAAAAGGAGTTTCTTGTAGGAGGCCTACTTTATAATATCATATGATACAAAATTTAAAAATAATGAAAACAGAAAAAAACCACTGACTTAAGTGATTAGTAGGTCAATGGCCTTCAAGAAAGTGGTCTAAGTGGAGTGATAAGAAAAGAAGTCAGATCATAAAGTTGGTTTAGTTGTTTTTTTTTTAAAGGAGGAAATCAGTATACTGTAGTCTTTTTAGAAGCTTGGCAGGAGAGAAGAGGAAATGAAACAAAGGGATGCTATAGTAGCTCAGATGAGTGATAGTATTGTAGGATGGAGGTTTGGTTGTTGTTTAGGAAAGAGAAAATTTGAGTATGTTTATAATGATAATGAAAGAACTAGTGAAAAGAGAGAGGTCGCATTCATCTTTCCTAAATTATGCTTTGGATGATGTTAGTAATCACAGGGTCATTGATCAGTCATCTCAGAAGTTTCATTTATCACAGAAAAGTGCATATGCACGAAAATGTATAACATATGCATGAAAAACTCCTTGTTAAAAAAGAGCCTTTGCAGCTATATTTGAGCCAACCAAGACAATTTGTGTGCGTTATCAATAAACATTAACAACGGTATCTTTTATTCTCTACATCTTTTAATCAATGGAATGACTTTAAAGATGAGATCTGTCATGCAGAATTTATCATGAAAGTCTAACTATTAGCTCTCCAACAAGATAGTTGAATGATCCACAGTTCTAGCTTATCACTTCAAAAATTATGAAAATATGCCAAATAAAACAAAAGAGCAATAATAACAAGAATGGGGAAGAAAGAAAATATTCACAATAAAGTAACACAGAAAAATGAGCAGAGATACAGAGGAAATGAGCAAGCAAAGAAAACTTCTGAATACTAAGATTGAAATGGGATGAAAAATTCTAAGAAAAATCTCCAGAAGATGAGAATAAGTCTGTAATACTTATTATAATTAGAGTCATGGAAAAGAAAATGGAATGACAATAGAACCAAGAGAAAGACTTGAAAAACAAATCAAATAATTGAAGGAAAAGACTTCAATTATTTGGAGTGAAATTCAAACTGTTAACAAAAAACTTAAAAGGAGAACTGCTGGCTTAGGATAGAAATTAGAAAAAACTTAACAAATCAATAAAGACCCTGAAAAAAAGGATGGAGAAGACAGAACTTAAAAATCCAATGATATAGCTAAAAATGTTAAAGCGAAGTAGTGGTGGTGGTCATAGTAGTAGTGGTGGTAGTAGTAGTAGTAGTAGTAGTAGTAGTAGTAGTAGTAGTAGTAGTAGTAGAAGAAGAAGAAGAAGAAGAAAAAGGAGCAATAGCTAGTGTGTATGTGTGTGTGTATGTGTGTGTGTGTACACACAGAAATGTGTGTGTATGTGTTTGTGTGTGTGTGTATATATGTAACTTTAAGGTTTGCAAAGCACTTTATATACATACATAGCATTTAGAAGGATCATACATATAGAGCTAAAAAGGTTCTCAGAGACCATCAAGTACAGTGAAACTCTACTTTAGGATGAAGAAACTCAGGTTCAACAAGGTTAAATGAACTGCCCAGAGTCACATAACTACTATTATAAACTTCTGAGATGGTATTTGAATTCAGGTCTCCCTGACTCCAGGTCAGGCCTCTATCCAGTGATTCTATCCACTACAACACATAAGATTGCTAATAATAATAATTTTGTAAAAATAGCTATAACTTGTAAGTAAGGGATTAAAGAGAGATAATTTAAGAAAAATTAGCCTCTTAGAAAGATGATGCAACGAAAATCCAGAATCTCATATGTCAAGAAGTAAAAAACACAGTTGTCTAGAAGTATTGATACCAGAGGACAAGGTGAAACTCAACGGAATGCACAGATCAGCACCAGAGAAGATGTCCAGATTCATCTTACAAAGAAATGTGCTGGCCAAGCTCCAGAATTCCTATTCAAAGAAAAACTATGTCCAGAAAAGGACAGGTCATAAACCAAGGAACTCCAATCAGAATGCCTCAAGACTACTAACCATTAATGAAAGAGAAAAAAGGAAGAAAAAAATGGAATATGATATAGAAAATAACCAAGAAAAATCTTTTGTATTCAGGTGTAACATTCTAAAAAACTGAACATCATTCTTTGGGGAAAGAAAATATTTTTTGCAGAATTGCTATATTTAAGGTATTCTTTTTGCAAAACCAGAATTAATATGTAGCAAACAAAAGAAAGCTTAAGAAAGTTTATAAAGTTTGAAAAGTCTCAGTAATAAGCCTAGGTTACATACTGAAGGAAAGAGGAAGGGAATTAGTATTTCTTGATAGAGATACTACCAGAAATGAAAGTCATTCAAAAGAAGACAGGGTGGTACAGGAAGATCTGAGTTCAAATCCATCCTCAGAACTTAACTGTGTGATTATGGGCAAGTAATTTAATCTCTGTCTGCCTTAGTTTTCTTAGCTGTAAAATTGGTATAATAACAGTCCCTACCTCCTAGGGTTCTTTGAAAAGTAGTCATTTGATAAGTCCTTATTGATTGATTTCTAATATTCTTCTACATTAATGGCATACTATTTAACCATTGCCCTATTTTTTAACATTTAGGTTGCATTCAATTTTTTGTTGCAATTTCATCAAATTCTTCTATGAAAATCTTGGAATAAATTTATTTTTTGTTTAAACCTTTTAGGGTCTATTTTCAACAATGAAATTATTGGGTCAATGAGTGTGACTATTTAAAAAAAATTTTACTGCATACTGTTAAGACTGTTCTCCCGAAAGATAATTTGAAATTCCACCAGTAAAGAATGAATAAATTAATAAATCAACCAATAAACAAACATTAAGTGCCTACTATGTGCTAAACACTAGATTACTAGTTAAGAATTTCTCTACAATCCTGTCAATACTGAGTTTTGTGGCTTTTAACTATTTTTGCCAATTTGATGGTTATGAAGGGGTACTCCAAAAACTGTTCTGGTGTTTATCTCTTTGGTGATTAATGAGGTTGAATATTTGTTCAAATGATAATCAACAATTTCTGTTTAATTTTTCATAATTGTCTATTCATATCCTTTGTCCATAGTGTACTTATCCTATTTGACCTACCAGAGAGTAGCATGAACTCTCTGAGTTTACTATCCCCGAACCAGGTAGGCTACAGCTCCCCCTCAGGCTAATAGGTGTACCTTGGTGGGGTTGGGGTCTCTAATGCTATTGGCTCAAACCCCCATTTTAGTGTGATGTACTTTATTGTTAACTTCCAGTAACTAGCATACTAGTTCCCTTTAACTGTTACCATTATATTAATATTAATTATCTTTTACAGAGTAATTGTTACTTTCAAGGTACAGCAGGAACAGAAGTAAAAATATCTTGTCACCAAGACCTTGTTGGTGATCTTTTCCCTGTGACACTTCAGTCCCTGGGGAGGGTGGGCTCAAATTCAAAATCATTTCTATAGAGCATTGGTCACATTCAAATACAGCATTGCTATTGTCTTAGCTAGTGCTGGTATGAGTCTCAAAGTCAGTTCTTGTTTCTTGGGGCCTGAAAATTGGATCAGATGGACCAGGCTACAAATCTGGTCATGGGCCTCACATGATGATCTCCCATGGACTTGCTCTCCTGGCTTTCCAAAACTCAATGTCATAGCCCTAAATCTTTAACTACAGTGAAAAAACAAACTGTAATGCAAAAAACCAAGGCCCATATTCACGAGCCACATGTTGGCCTTGGATGTGGAGAGCCAAAGGTTTTTCCCATTCAGCATTGTCTCTCCCAGTAATGCAACCAGACTAAAAGAAGTCTAACCAAGGGAAAGAATGAGATCAACAAGTATCTTTTGAATGCTTCCCCAGTTCTGGCTACGAAGTTAATTATAATCAAAGTATCTCCTATTCATCACATGGTTAGCGGACTGGAGCCAGCTACAGAATTGTCTACACATACTACCTCAGCCAACCACCCTGCACAACCACCATGCTCATGAGGACTGTGTTCTTGGTCCATTTTCCAAATATATTCACTGTGTACTTAGCTTCATGATGAAGATTAGATGCAGTCAGTCTTCTGTTACATTTATACATCATAGATATCAAGTTTTTTGCTTGTAATTTTTGCAATTCATATTTTCCCAAACATATTATTTTCTTTTAATTGTATTTTGCTATACAGACTTTATTTTTTTGCAGTTAAGCACATTTATCTTGTCCCCAATAATTCCTTCCATTTTTGAATTGGAGAAAAATAATCTCCCCTCTGCAACTGAAATAAATAATCCATTCCATTTACTTCTATTTTTCTAGCATTCTTTTTTAAAAAGTGTTTAAGTCCCTCATTCAGTTGGAATTCTCTTGATGTGGGGCCAATCCATTTCCCACCAAACTGCCAACCAATTTTCCCATGTACATTTGTTAAATAGTGAATCCTTTCCCTGTTTATATTTCCTGAAGGTTTGTCCAACCCTAGTGTTATATATACATTTGCTTGGCTGTCTGGTATATCCATTCTTTTCCATTGGATTTTTTCTCTAATATTTGCTCAGTATTAGTTTTAATTGTATCCACTTTATAATATATTTTAAAGTTGGGGGTCCAAGGTCGCCTTCACTAGATTTCCTCTTCAGTATGTCTCTTACTATTCTTGCCTGAATGTCTTTCATGTAAATTTCATCATAATTTTGTCTAAAATTATAAAGCTATAACAATAATAAAATAAAAATTAGGGGGAAGCATAGGCAAAGAAGAATCAAAATCATTCCTGTGTTAATATAGTGGTTCAATTAGACCAGTGGTTATGTTCAATTTGTAACAATGAAAATACATCCTGCATATCAGATATTTACATTATGATTCATAACAGTAGCAAAATTACAGTTATGAAGTAGCAACGAAAATAATTTTATAGTTTGGGGTCACCACAACATGAGGAGCTGTATTAAAGGGTCACGGCATTAGGAAGGTTGAGAACCACTGAATTAGACAGTTATAGAGTTTCAATGAAAAACCCAATAGACACAATTAATGATTAGGATACAAAGCATTAGGATATAAAATAAATCCATAAAAATAATGAGCTTTTCCAAATACTACTAAATGCTTAAGTGATAGGAAGAGAAATTCCATTTGAGAAAATAAAATTAATTAAATATATGGAAATCAACCTATGAAGATACACATAGGACTTTTATAAATACACCCACAAAACAATTTTCACATAAATAAAAGGAGTACTAATTAATTGAAGAAATATGTCATGGTTCGGTCGTGTCAATGTAATAAAAATGATGGAATTATTCAAATTACATATTTAGTGCTATACCATTTAAAGTAACGGAATTTTTTTTAATTCAATGAGGTAAAATAATAACAAAATCCATCTAGAAGAACAAAATGTTAAAAATACCAAAATATATAATGAAAAAGGTAGGAAAGAGGAGGAGGGCTTGATATTGCAAACTGTTACAAGACAGTAGTTAGCAAAACTATTGGATAAGAAAGAGAAAAGTAGGTTCATGGAATAGATTAGATCAATTAGACCAAGAAACACTACACAGAGCAGACTAGTATTCATTAAACCCCAGAACACAGATTACTGGGGAAGTAATGACCTATATTAAGACAAACAAATGATAGAATACCAAATCTGAAACAGAAAGACAAGAAAAACAATCCAAATTGTGTAAATTTGGAAGTGCACAGACAAAATCAATGCAGCTAAAATAGAAAAAAAGATATGTATTATAAAAAAATCTTTGCATTACATATCTTCATAAAACTTCTAATACCCCACATCATAGGAACATATATCTAGAACTGGAGGAGGTCTTCAGGTTATAATGGAAATCTGAAGATCTTCCCTGCCCCTTGGCTCCTTGATAGACTTAAGTGAATCTGAGAAACTTCCCTGATTTGAAAATATACTCTGCCCCCCCAATAGGCTGAATGTGGTCACATGGAGCCTGTGGTGGGAGGCTTGTTTTTCATGAATGTGTCAAGAGGGTTGTGATGTTCTATGACCATGGAGAAGGCTATATATAACCTTATGTGAGGTTTAGCTTTGGGGCTCACTTTGGGAAGAGTTGTGTGATTTGGCCAGATGAGACTCTGGGCAGCCATTGAGCCCCCCAGCTTTGAAAACCCAGATGTTGGTGCTTCCTTCTGGTAACTAACTAGGTATGGATGTAATGGTCAGATGGCTGGAAGTCCTGTCTGCTGATCTGTTTTTCTGTCTGTATTTTTTGTCTGCTTGTAACTTCTGTTTGTATTCTCTGAAGTTCAGGGAGCTGTCTTTTCCCCCTGAATTAGGTAAATGATATGTGTTTGATTAAAGTAAGATTGTTAACACATTTTGAGTTGCTTTCCTTTAGAAAAGCAGATCTAAGAACCTGTGCTAGCAGCCATCCTGGGCATGCCAGGGTGATTGCTGCTACACAGGGCAACATAGTTTAAGATGCTCATTAAGGGAACTCATGAGAGTAATAAGGCCCAGGTTATTAAAGTGACTTCCCCAAATTAATACAGATAGTAAGTGTCAAGTCAGAATTTGAATCCAGGTCTTCTCACTCTCAAATTGGTACCACATTTCCTCCACTAGAGACTAAACACAAATCTAAGATTAAGATCTAATGCCCCATAGGTAGTTAAAGGATTGTAAGAATTTTTAAAAAGGAATACAAAATAACCACCTAACAAAATACTCATAAGCATTAATTATTAAAGAATTATACTTTAACCTCTCAGCTCTCTAGACTACACTACAAGGCCCTGCTGTATGTACCTAGCCCTGTTCCTTATTTTTCAGATTCCTTTTATGAGTTGTCTTCTGCCATTAAAATATAAGCTCGTAGAGGGCAGGGACTGTCTTCTTTTTTGCTTGTAATTATATGCCCAAGACTTAGCACAGGGTGTGGTACATAGGAAGCACTTAAATGCTTACTGACTGACTATTGGGATATGAAGTGTTAAGGCCCAAGTTAGGTTTCTATGCATAAACAGATGACCAAAAAATTGACTAATTTGTTCCATTTTAAATCTAATTGTTGTTTTTTCTAGTTTCATTTATGAATTCTGTTGGGATTATGTACCTCAGTTGAGTCTTATACCAAGTGCTGTAGAGATTTTTTTTTTTTCCTTCCTCTAATGTTCATTGCTTTATGATATAATATTGTTCATAATCTTCTTTTAGTAGTGGTGATAATAGATATCTTTGCTTTACCTTTGATCTTACAGAAAGACCTCTAGTTTATTATTATATTACTATTATTAATTAATTTTAATTGATAATTCATTAATAATATTGATATTATTATATAACAGTGGCTTTTGATTTGAAATAGATACTACTTATTTTAAGAAAACTACATTAATTTGCATATTTCTAGTGTTTCTAACAATAGTGACTATTATATCTTATGTAAAGCCTTTTCTATAATCATTCATATAATCATGATTTTTAAAATTATTGTTGTTATTAATATGATTTATTATGTTGGTCATTTTCCTGATATTGAACCAACTCTGTAGTCCTGGTATAAACCCAATCTTGTCATAATCTTTGTGATATGCTGCTTTACTTTCCTTGCTAATATTTTATTTAAATTACTTGCAGCAGTATTTATTAAGGATATTGGCCTATACTTTAATTTTCTGTTTTGATTTTCTTTGGTTTTGTTATCAAGACTATGTTTCTGTGTTTGCATCAGAGAAGGAATTTGATGTAATTCCATCTCATTCTGTTTTTTAATAACATTTTAAGTAATTTGGCAATTAATTATTCTTTCAAGGTTTGATAGAATCTTCTTATCTTATCCCAGTGTTTGTTTCTTTGCAATCTCATTTGTCACTTATTCAATCCCACCCCCACCTTGATATTGGGTTACTTAAATTATCTTTACAATGTTCTGTTAATATGGGCATTTTATATTTTTGTAAAAATTCATCAACTTCATTTAGGTTGTAATTTCAATTGGTATGTAATTGGGTAAAGTAATTTCTAATAATTTCCTTTATTTCTTATTCATTTGTTGTAAATTATACTTTTTTCATTTTTGGTATCTTGGTTTTCTTCTTTCTTTTAAAAACCAAATTAGATAATATTGC
>JAQQSV010011010.1:0-13120 GCA_028646515.1 Pseudochirops corinnae | reverse complement strand
AAGAGGAGGGGGAAGGGGAGGAGAAGGAGGAGGAGGAGGAGAAGGAGGAGGAGGAGGAAGAGGAGGAGGAAGGAGGAGAAGGAAGAGGAGGGGGAAGGGGAGGAGAAGGAGGAGGAGGAGGAGAAGGAGGAGGAAGAGGAGGAGGAAGAGGAGGAGGAGGAGGAAGAGGAGGAGGAAGAGGAGGAGGAGGATGGGGAGGAGGAGGAGGAGAAGGAGGAGGAGGAGGAGAAGGAGAAAGAGGAGGAGAAGGAGAGAGAGGGAGAGAGGCTGGGAGGAAGACAGAGATGGATATGGAAGTAGAGGGACAGAGACTGTCAGGGATGCAGAGAGATAGAGAGAGACGAAAGCAGAAAAGGAAACAGACAAAGCGGATAAGCATTTAAAGAGCGGAAGAAAAAGACAAAGAATTCTGACTCACAGCGCCTTTGGGCAAGTCACCCTGCGAGCCCCATTTTCCTCCTCAATAACACTACTGATAAGAAATAATAATAATAACAATGATAATGACCCCTATATTTTCCCAGCACACATTCATTATCTCACTTGATCCACCCAAGCCTGCTGGATTGGTAGTATAAGTATTACTGTGCCTTTAGTGGGAAACTGAGGAGAGGAGGCGAAAGTCCAGCCCAGGCCTGCAGGCTTTAAGCCCAAGATTCTTTTCACTACACCTTGGATTCTACAACCAGAACAGAGAAAGACAGACACAGCTACAGACAGATAAGACGGGTACATAAAGAAAGAGGGACTGAAGCAGAGAAATGAAGAGGGAGAAAGACAGACAGACACATAAACAAAGGCAGAGAGAGAAGTTGGGACACAGATACACAGATCTAGTCAGAGACAAAAAGACAGGAAAACAAGAACAAACAGAGACAGACAGAAACAAAGACACAAAAGAGTCAGAGGCTAAAAGAGAGACATTGAGCAAAGACAGAAAAGAGACACCCCTCCCCCACGGAAGCCTTCACCCCCTTACTTCATCCTGCAGTGGGAAGCTGTGAGTACCCAGTTCCTAGCCACAAGCACTCCACCACAGTGCAGCTGATTTCCATTGAACAGGGCTACTTGCCAGGGATGGGAGCCCTGGTCACACTCTTTCCCCTCAAGGATCTTCTCTCCTTCCCTCTCAGTCTCTGCAAAAAGAAAGACCCAGGGATGAGGGCAGGGAGGGGGAAAGAGAGGAAGGGAGGGGGTATCAGGACCACTGAGGTAGAGAAGCCCTGGCTTGGAGAGGCTGAAGAGGATCTGGAGAGATCCACAGAGACAGAAGCTGATTTAGGGACAGGGAGAGAAATGGTGGGGAGGGGAGGGGGGCAGGAGAAGCCTAAAAAAGGATTGGGATGGGGGAAGACATACTGACCTAGGCATATGGAATATCAAGTCAGGAGAATGAAAGTGAAAGAGAAAAAGAGAAATAGAGTGGGATAAAGACAGATGTACAGACAGAGTGAAGGAGGGGGGCATCTCAAGAACACAGAGGTGGGAAGGGGACGGTTGAGAGTCAGAAGTGAAAGATGGTTTACAAAGACAAATAAGAAAGGAAGAAAGGATGTCTTGGGCATAGGGTGGAGGACTGGTGAAATGGAGGATAATTTGGGTTTGTTATAGAATGTCAGAGGGAAAAAAAAGACAGAGACAGACTTGGAACTGTAGAGGAAGGAAGCTTCAGGGATAATGAGATGGAGAATCACTAACTTGGGATATTGGGAACCTGGAAAATGTTGTATGGTCAGGAGACTACAGAAAAACCAAGACAGAGGCATCAGTAAAGAGAAGGAAAGGAACAGAGGAAGGAAGGAAGGAAGGAAGGAAGGAAGGAAGGAAGGAAGGAAGGGAAGAAAGAAAGAAGTAGACTGCAGAAATGTTGAAATAGAGAGAGATGGCCTCAACCTTAGGGATGACACATGAAAATATACATTAGAATAAAAAGATATATATCAGTTGAGATAGAAACAGTCTGAATGAGTTGCCCCCATCCATGGAATGGATTAGGGAAATGGAGTTGACCTGGAGCAATGGGTATGGGAAGGGTTAGAGAAACTGAGGACCCATGAAGATAAACCAGAAAAAGGCATGCACAGAAAGTTGTAAGTCACTCAGAGAACCGATCTAGATCAAGAAAAGAGTAGGGGAGAGGCTCACGTAGAGGGGGAATGATCAGTTTTAGAGGGCCATGATGGGAGTGTGAATTCTGGAAGAGGCCAAAAGAAGTTATGGGGGTTGGAGGTAGGGAGTCTGTGGAGTCCAGCCCTGGCCTTACCGCGCACCCTCCCCTGGGCCCAAGTGACAGCTGCGAGCAGCAGCAGCTGTAGCAGCCAAAGGCAGCACACATGAGCCATGTCGCTGTCTTCTTGTCAGATTGTCTCCCAGTTGGCTCACTCCCTTTGAGTGACTTCTCTCCTGGAAAGCCTAGAAGGAATCAGACACAGGTCGGCATTAGCCTGCTGACTCTCACCTCCTTGGAGACCTAGGAACCAAAGCTGTGTCGGACCTGACTGCCACTCCACCCCACTTTAAAGGATACAGATGTTCTTATCCCAAAGCCTGCCTCTTCAGGTACTCAGTAAATCCTTTTTTATAGCTCTCTAGATTCAGAGTGAGAACAGCCAACTGGTCCAACCTCACTTACAAATGAGGTTAAGTGACTTGCCTAAAGCCACAAGGCAAACCTGAGACTGGAACCGTGGCCTCTAGCTCCAAAACTAGTCTTTTTTCCCCAGTGTACCTGGCTGTGCCCTCAGCCCCTCTGGCACAGGAAATAGGTGTTGGGAGTCCCCAGCTCCTACTCAGCCTCAGAGACCTAGATATCCTGTGCTCCCTGACGCCTCTAGTAACCTCCCCCCATGCCAACTTTGGAGGAAAAGTGATGGTGAATTGGAAATAAGGCTGAGTAGGGCCATTAGTGGTTGAAAGGGAGAGGGGGAGGTAGAGACAAGGAATTTTCTCTAGCGAAAATTGGGCAAACAAGTTGTCCTAGGACAGGTTCAAGTGAGGGCCTCTGTTGCCCTCAACTTGGACTGTAGACCTGGCAGGTGGATAAGGGATAGCGTCAGGGAAGGAGAGATTGAGGCTCCTTCAAATTCTGGTATAGCAGAGAACCTCCACCAAAGCTCGAAGAAGTGTAGGGGCTGGAGGCCTGGAAAACTGGAGATACAGGGCAAGTGGGAGGAGGGGAGAAAGTGGGGGGAGGGGGCAGGAAGCTGGTGCTAGATGCCCAGATGACCCCTAGGCAGAGAATCCCAAACCACTGGGTCTTTGAGAGTGCAAAGGTTGATTGGGAGGTACACCAGGATCTCTGTGCAGGTGGAGGAGGGGATGCCTGGGGAGAACCTGAAAGCAGGACCCCTGAATCCCTAAGGAAAGCGGGGTAAGGGAGGCACTGACTTGTGGATGCTGGGAAAGCCTGGACAGGTGAGACAAGTGGGTGCCTTGGGGACTGACTAAGGGTTCCTATTCTAGGGAGGATGAGGAAAGGTGAAGTGAGGTCAGAGCAGGGCGCACGTCTCACCTCAGGCAGAGTCTCAGAGCAGGGTGCGCGGTGAGGGCGGACTCCCCTCCAACCGCGACTGTCCTTCCTATTCTCTGTGACCTGCTCCGAAGAAGTTCCCATCTCTTATACTGGTCCCTGCCCCACCCGCCTCTCCGCCTTCTCTTCTCGCCCTGGCCCTGCGCTCGGCTCCCAGAGGCGCGGGCGGCGCCCAGCTCTCTGACACCCACTCCATTTGTTCCTTGCCCAGCCCCCCCCCCTCCTCCCGAGACCCCGGGACTGGCCAAGATAAACAACAAAGGTTCATTGCGTGGGGTCTGCGTCGGGCTGCCCATCCCCGCCGCCCCCATCGCCTGTGCCTCCCTCCCGCCCAAATCGGACCGTCTCTGGGAGGTTTCCTAGGATAAACAAGAGAGAGAGAGAGAGAGAGACAGAGAGAGAGACAGAGAGACAGAGAGACAGAGACAGAGACGGAGAAAGACAGACAGAGACAGAGAGAGAGAGAGAGAGGGAGAGGGAGGGAGGAATGGGGTTGGTTGGACTGAAGGGGACCCGGGAGGCCCCTGACTCTCTCAGCATCCGCCCTTCTATGTGCCCTTATCTATGGCATCCCCCACCTCCCCACCCCTCCACCCCCACCCCGTTGGGCCAAGCACCCAACCATCCCCTTCAGTGTCCAGAGGCCAGCTTGGCTCTAACCCTAACCATTGTTTGTCACGGTCCCCTTGGGGAATCAGCCTGCTGAAACCTAGGAGTCCTCAGAACCATGTTTTATCAACTCATAAAAAAATTACATAAGATTGCAAGGAAAACCAATAATATTGAAATACAATTAGGCATTTTTTAAGCTAATGGATCTCAAGTTAAGAACTCCTGAGTGAGAGAGTGGTAGATTGCGCAGGACTCCCCCAGAATTGAGAAAATCTCCAGCCTCCCCAGAGATGCCAGGTCTCCCCACCCCTAACTGGATTCTCTCTCCCAATCCCATTGAAGCTGGGTGACATGAAATGGAAACTGGTTCTATGCTCAAATCCCCTCTGTTACTATCTGCATGACCTAAACGAATCACCTAACCTCCCTGGTCTCATTTCCTCATCTGTAAAATGAGAGGGTTGAACTCTGAGGTCCCTTCCACCCATAAAATTCTTCCCCTCCACTTTCCCTATCTAAATTCTTCTCAGGTGAAGAGAAATAGTGAAGACTGTATGATAAAGTGAAAACAAAACAAACAAAAGCATTGACTCTGGAGTCAAAGGGACTGGGTTCAAATTCTGTTTCTGACTCTTACTGTGTTTGACCTTGGGTAAATCTCCTAACCATCCTGGACTTAAGTTCCTTCCTATGTAAAATCAGGGAATTAAACTGGATGGGTTCCAACACTTTCAGACTTTCCAGACTTTGATTCTAAGACATAGATCCCAGTGGTGACCTATTACTAACATGGATCAAAGCCTTGACTTCATGAGAGCAGGGACCATCTAGCTGCTTATCTTGGTATCCCCCGCACTTAACACAGTATCTGGCATTTAGCAAGTATAATAAATAAAGGTTTGTTTACTGTCTGATCCCAATCCTAACCCCAACTTTGAGTTAGACTTCAACCCTAAGCCTATGGGACAGAACTGCCATGGCCCTGACCTTGCTACACTCTTCCTCCCATTCCTCCCACTTTGCCAATCAAGGGTATTCAGACAGAAACCCCCATCTCAGACCTCATTCCTTAATTCAACTCAATTCAACAAATGCTCATTAATCATCCTACTATGTGCCAGGCATTTTTCTAAGTGCTGGAGATACAAAGAAAGGAGGGTGGGGGACAACCTTTTTCCTCAAAGAGTTTACATTCTAATGAGGGAGACAACATGCAAACCACTGTGAACATACAGGATATAGAGTGTAACTGGAGAGGAGGGATGTAATCTGAGGATCTGTGGCTGCCCAGTGTGAACTTGGAAGGGTTCTAACCACCGAGAAGGCAACTAGCTTGTCTGCCTTGTTCCTGTCCTCACAGGACAGCAGCAGGCTCCAATCAGCACAATTCCAGTTTTTTGTGACCCATTATAGCTATCATCCAGAAGTTTATCCAGACTTTTATTAAACTTATCGATCTTTTCAAATTATATCAAGATGAATCACTGGTGTGACCTGCCAGTCAGGAAAAAAAAAAAATCTGTGTCAAAAGGAGAAGAGAATGAATAGAGCAATCATTCTACTGTAATGAGTCCCAGCCAGCCAGAACATGGAGTACTGTTTTCAGGTATGGGCACCATTGGTTAGGGAGTACATTGATAAGCCAGAGAATGTCCAAAGGAGGGCCACCTACTGTCCATGTTTCTAAGGATCAGCTGATGAAACTAAGGGGCTTTGGCCTGGAGAAGAGAAGGCTCCTGTGGGCTGGAGAGCTGTTTTCAAATAACAGCAGGGTAGACAGGTGCAAATAAGAGGTTGGTTTTGGTCTGCTTAGCCCAGAAGGCAGAATTAAATCTGGTTAGGTGGAAGGAGAGGAGACAGCATGGGAAGGCTAAAACCCACAGGATGACTAGAAAAACTTCTAAAGCTACTCTATAGTGTAAGAGGGCTGCTTCAGAGCATAGTGAGCTTCCCTGTCCCAAATGTTGGGCATATTGTAGAGAAGACTCCTTCTCAGGTGCCAAATACCTGATGAGGGTCCTTCTGGTTCTCAGGCTTTGGGATTTGGGGAAAATGGAAAGGCATTTCCTGCAAACCTCTGTCTACAAAGTAAAAAACTTCACCTTTCTGAAACTTGGGTCCAAGGAGCAGAGAGCTGGAGCTGGAAGGAACCTCAAGGGTAACTGGCCCAACCTTCATTGTACAAATGAGGAAAAATAGTAGCCAAGGAGGATGAGTGATTTATATTCATAGCAGTGGGGAAACTTCAGAAATGACATTCAAACCCAAGTCCTCTGACTCTAGAACTGTGTTCTATCAATATCCCTGAGCTTAGTCCCTAATTCATGCTAGATTGAGGTGAACCTATATGTCATTCATTATGAAGGAGATTCTGGCAGAGATAGTGTTTGTGATAGCCAAAAGGCACAGGGTGATGATTTGATCCAATGAGAGCAGGATTTAACTTGAGGTCCAGAAGATCTAAAGGGCATCTGGGTGGTGCCATAGGGCATAGAGTACCATGACTAGAGGAAGGAAGACTCTTCTGCCTAAATTCAAATCCAACCTCAGGCATTTACCAGCTGTGACCCTGGACCAGTCACTGTGCCTTGTTTGTCTTAGATTCCTTATCTGTAAAATAAGCTGGAGAAGAAAATGGCAAATCGCTCTGGTATCTCTGCCAAGAAATCCCCAAAAGGGGTCATGGAGAGTCAGACGTGCCTGAACAGCAACAATTAGAAGATCTGGGTTCCATTCTCAATCCTTCTTCACTTGGCAACTCCTTGTGATTCTCATGTTATCTCTTTGTTTCACTTTCCCATCTGTCCAATCAGAGCTGATCATGGGTTCTTAGCCTTTCATGTCATGGGCCAGTTGAATGAAGCTCATAGATTCACTTCTCAGAATAATGCTTTCAAATGCATAAGACAAACACTGTGAGACTGTAAAGGAAATAAAGATATATTATATAATAATCTATATAATATATGATTGAATATGTGTATATAAATATGTCTGCATATGCATATGTGTATATACATACGCACGTGCACATGTATATATAAATGTGTATACATATGCGTATGTGTATATGTGTGCATATATGTGTATGTATGTGTATATGTGTGTATGTGTGTGTGTGTATGTGTGAGTGTGTATGTGATTTCCTATCTAAATTCACAGACCCCCTCAAGTCTGTCCAGGGCTCTATGGAGTCCAGCTTGAGCATTCCTGGAGTGGATTATACTAGGATCTGTAAGCTTCTGTCTCCTCCCTCCTAAGAAGGGAATAATAATGTTTGTGCCACTAACCCCTCAGGATTGTGAGATGCCCTTGGGGAAGGGAGAGGCACCCTAGAATTTTCTTCCCAAAGAAGCGTGAAATGGAAATCTCTCTTCTGATTCTTACTGGCTCAGCTCATTCCACACTCAGAGTATTGTGCTTGTGCAAAACTCAAAGGCAAGGGCTATTTCCTTTTGCTCTGGCATCGCCAGCATCTGGCTGGTGCCCGGCACAAAGCAGGTGCTTCATAAACCTTCAAGTACTAGAAACATAGAAGCTACAATATAATGACTGCTTTGGTTCCCGGTTTTTGCCTCCAACCTGACCCATTTAGGGTTTTCAGTTCTTCTTAGAGGAGCCTTAGATTCACAGCTGGAAAAACAACTCTGGAGTGGTGGAGTGTCTCCCTCTCATCATACAGATGAGGAAACAGAAACCCAGGGAGTATAAGTTCATGGTTGCACAGTTTGTAAACTGTCAAAGGTGGAATTTTAACCCATGATCTCTGCCTCTTCATTTTCCCTATTCAGGACTCAGACTCAGGTACTTGGTTCATTTTTTTTTTTTTTTTGTCTTATAGGCTCTGGCATCTTATCTTGGTCCCTAGCCCTGCCCTACCTTCCATGCTGTCTCCCACAGACTTGTCCAGAAACCAAATGCTGCCTGCAGCATCATTGCAAGGTAAATTAATGGTCTGTTATCAAATCTTGTCATTTTTACCTTGACAGCATCTCAGTTCTATGGTTCTTTCTCTTCGGTCATAGCTACCCCATCTTTGCACAGGCCCTTGTCATCATCTTTCTCTTGGACTATTACAATAATTGCACCACCTTGGTGTTACCTTAGACTCCTCACTCTCATTTATCCAATAGATCCAATCTGTTGCCAAGTTCTATCATTTTTAGTTTCCTAACGCCTCTCCTATATGTCCCCTTCTCTCCTCTGATCCAGCTACCTTTGTCCCTTCACCCCTGAAATATTCCTTCACCAGTCTCTCCTCTTGTCAATCCATCCTCAGCTACCAAAGTGATCTTACTAAAGAATGGATTTTACCATGTCACCCCCTACTCAAGAAGCTCCAATGGTCTCCTATGCCCTCCAGGACAAAATAATCAACCCTCCTTTGGTTGTTGAAATGCTTCATAAACTGGCCCCCTCCTACCTCCCCAGTCTTCTTATACCTCATTCCCCATCCACATACTCTTCTGACACTGGCCTCTTTGCTACCCTGGAGTAAGACATTCCATCCCTCAGATCTGGGCATTTTCTCTGGCTTGTCCCCTGTGCCTGGAATGGACCTCTGCATCTTGGTTTCTTAAACTTTCTTCAAGATCCAATCCAAGGGGCATCTAGGTGGCACAGTACAAAGAACTTCAGGCCTGTGGTCAGGAGGACCTGAATTCAAATCTGAACTCAAACATTTACTAGCTGTGAGACTCTGGGCAAGTCACTTAACTTTGCCTAAAAAACAAAATAAAACAAACCTCCCTCCAAGATTTAATCCAAATCCCACCCTGTACAGGAGGTCTTTCCCCCTTGGTCCCTTCCCAGTAAGATTATACCCCATCTATACTGTGTGTGTGTGTGTGTATACATACACACACACATATATATACGCACACATATATATGCACACACATATATACATACATACATATATACATACATACATATATATGTATGCATATTTGCTCCTTGAGGGCAGGGATAGTGTTTTTCCTTTTTTTTGTATCCCCAATTTTTAGTACAATGGCTGTCATGTATTAAGGTCTTAGTAAATGCTTGTTGACTGACTAACTGAACTTTGGCCATCTCATTACTGGGACTCAGTCCCACCCCACACCCAAATCCCTTAAAAATGAGATAACATGTGTAAAGGGCCTTGCAAAGAAAACCTTAAAGCATGACATAAATGCAAGCTATTGTTCTTATTATCCACCCATCTCTGACTGTCGAAATCCTTCTCTTCCTTCTTGGATTACCTAAAGAGCTGCCTCCTCCAGGAAGACTGCCCTGACCTTCCTTCCCAGATGTCTCCAAGTCCATTGTCTAAGTTCTTAGAGGCTGCTAGAGGCATTTTGCCCTCTTTGAGACCCTGTGCTCCAGTCCCTGCTGGGGAGGGGGGGTGGAAAGGACTGGGAGCAGTCAGGAAGAGCCTGATACTCTCATTGGGAGCAAGCTGCCCCCAAGACTGAATTGGATTCCATCTGATCCCAAAGTATGGGAAAATATTTTTTCTTCAACTTCCTAGGGTCTCAAGTCTTTATGCAAAATTGAAAGCAGTCTACTCCTCGTGTCCCTGAGCTTCACACTTTAACAGTGAGATTGGCATGTGCATAAATAAATAGAATATAAGGAACACTGTTTCAAGAGCAGTGGGGGAATACAAGTAAGGTGCTCTATCTTTTGACAGAGCAAGGCAGCAATCCTGGGAGGGCTACATGGAGGAGATGTCTGAGCTGAGCCTTGAAGGAAGAGAAGAACGTCCTTTTGTGTGCCTGTGTATAATGTCTTTACTAGACTGTAATGGGTGGAGTAGAAAAGCATTAATTTGTGCCTTCTGTTTAAGTTGTTTTTAATTATTATTTCTCTTGTAAAGCTAAATTCTTGTAAAGCCACACCCCTGAGAATCAGGATGTGTCTAGGAGTAGCAGATGTAGCAAGATGTAGCAAGATGGCCCAGTGGGAAAGGCATCCAAGGGCCCAAATTCAAATCCTGACTCTCATTTGCTATCATTATGACCTTGGGAAGCCCTTCTGCTTTCAGGCCTTAATTAGATGGTCCCTGAGGTATTATCCAGGTCTGAAAGCTATGGTATGGAAATGTGAGAACAAGGAGGTCAATGAAGGAGAAAGTTGGAGGTATATTTTTTTTTTTGGTGGAGTGGGATCTTGTATGGAAAAGATGGGGACAGAGGTATCTAAGCCTGTGGTTTCATCCTCTTCTTCATCAAAAACAACTTGAGATAAAAACTCCTCTGCCCAATGCAATTCCACTGGGTGTCAAGAGCAGTGGGGAAATACAAGTAATGTGCTCCGTCTTTTGACAGAGCAACAGAGTGTTGCTTCAACACTCCCAACACAAAGAGGAATAGAGTTGTTGAACTTCAGGTTCTTAACTGGGATCTGGGAATCTGTGAGTGTTGATTTTTCCTTCCAGCACTTTGTACAGCCTGGCAGGAGTAGATGGTTAATGAATGTTTTTTGACTTGACTTTTAATATTTTGATCCCTAGGTTTCAGTATATTTGGTTTCCTTTGTAATCTTGATTATTTTGTGGACTTAAAAACATTATTTTTATAAGGGGTCCATGTGCTCTGTTGGATTGTCAACGGGGTGCACGACACAAAAAAGGACCTGCATAGCCTGCTTGACTCACAGTACTGGTGAAGAGCGAGGTCACAGTTTATCTCTCCATTTTCTGTTTCCAGCTTCAACCAAGCCCCTGGATTGGTCCACAAACTGCTTCCTCCATCTCATGACATCCTTGTGCTCACATGGCTCCCTGGAGGTTCTACACAGCTGAACAGGTCTTTTTCCAGGTACCTAAATCAAAGTCTGTGTGACGCTTGCCTTTCTTCTCTGGCTAACCTCTGTTCTCTCCAGGCCTCTTAAAGCCTAGGAACAGCTCCTTTTAAAAGTCAATTCCAAGTGTGTGCAAAATACTTGGTGACTAGAGTCAGTGCCCCACAAAGACCCTGTCAGTGGGTAACGAGATCTTCTCCCCTTGTCTAGGGCCTTCCCATTGTTTCATGGGGACACAAAAAAAGAAGAATCCTCCTGGGTCATACCTTGCTGCATCTGATACTGTAATTCAAGAATGTGATATGGTACAATGTAAATAAAAATTAATTTGAAGTTGAAAGACCAGGGATTGACTCCTAACTCTTGTATAGTTATGTAGTTAGCTGTGTGCAACCCCAAATTGATCACTTTACTTCTTGGGCCACAATTTTGTCATCTCTAAAATAAGACAGCTCCTGATCCCCTGACCCCCTGATCCTACAGCCCTGATATTCTCTAAATCCCATGAGCCTGTACTAATGCGCTTTATGACTATGAAGAAGCCATATCACATTCCCAAGCCCCATTTTCATTTGTGCGAAGCAGAGACCGTGAGATTTGAACTACTCCCTTCCTCAAAGGGCTGTTCTGAGCAAACGGGTTGGTGAAAATTAAAACAATAGGGGCAGTACATTGCTGTGATTAATGGAGTGACCTCAGAGACAAGGAGATGGGAGTGCAAGAACTGCCTCTGACATGTGATTTGTGCCACCCTGGGCAAATCACTTAATCTCTCAGTTATTCCTTCATGCCTAAAAAGCTCCCCCTTCTCTTCTCTGTCTAAAATCCCACCTTCTACCAGAAACCTTTCCCAATCCCCATTAATTCTAGCTCCTTCCCTTGATTATTTCCAATTCACCCTGTTGTACATAGCTGGTTTACTTTTTTTTTTTTTACCTCCCCTATTAGACTGGAAGCTCCTTGACGGCAGGAAATGTATTTTGCTTTTCTTCCTATCCCTAGCACTTAGCAAGCTCCTGACAGATAGTAATGGTCTATCTCTATAACATCGTTATCTGTACCTATAGCCATACATATAAATGATAAAGGATGTCAATCAATAAGTACTTATTAAACACCTATTAAATGCCAGACACTGTGCTGAGAATGAGGGATATAGAGAAAGGCAAAAGATACTGCTGTCCAAACAAAACCAATACAACCAAAATTAGGAGGAAAACAGAAAACTGGGGGGAAAATTTGTAAAAATATCTCTGATAAAGTCCTCATTTCTCAAATATATAGAGAACTGAGTCAAATTTATAAGAATGCAGGCCATTCCCTAACTGATAAATGCTGAAAGGATATGAAAAGGAAGTTTTCAGATGAAGAAATCAAATCTAACTATAGACATTGGAAAAATGCTTTAAATCACTATTGATTAGAAAAATGCCAATTAAAACAACTCTGTGGTACTACCTCATGCCTATCAGATTGACTAGTATGACAGAAAAGGAAAATGATAAATGTTGGAGAAGATGTGAGAACACGGGAACACTAATGCTTTGTTGGTGGAGTTGTGCGCTGATCTAACCAATCTGGAAAGCAATTTGGAAAAATGTCCAAAGAGCTATAAAATTGTGTATAACCATTGATCTAGTGACAGCACTACTAGGTCTGTATCTCAAAGAAAAAAAAATTTAAAGGAAAAAGACCCACTTATACAAACATATTTGTAGCAACTCTTTTTGTGGTAGCTAAGAATTGGAAATTGAGGGAATGCCCATCAGTGGGTGAATGGCTGAACAAGCTGTAGTATATGAATGTGATGGAATATTATTTTGCTATAAGAAATGACAAGCAGGATGATTTCATAAAAATCTGGAGACTTGTACACGCACTTATGCAAAGTGAAGTCGTCAGAATTGGGAGAACATTGTACACAGTAACAGAAACATTGTACAATGATCAACTGTGAATGACTTAGCTATTCTCAGCAGCCCAATGATCCAAGACAATCCCAAAGGACTCATGATGAAACATGCTATCCACCTCTAGAGAGTGAATTGATGTTATCCAAATACATACTGAAGCATGCTAATTTTTTTGCTTTCTTTTCTTTTTTTTTTGTTTTAGTCTTCTTTTTTTTTTTTTATTTTATTTTTTTATTTTTTTTTTTATTTTTTATTTTTTTTTTAAATTTTATTATAGTTT
>JAQQSV010011009.1:0-13120 GCA_028646515.1 Pseudochirops corinnae | reverse complement strand
TAGAGAGACTTTAAGAATTGGACTAGATGTCAAGATAAAAACAAACTGATCTCAAGAAACTCACATTCTATTGGGGAATGAGCTGCTACCTAGATAATCACTAAAGTCCCTTCTAATTCTGAGAATCTGTGACTCAGTGAGGAGGAGTGACATCAGAAGAGATAGGAAGTACAGTAGAGAAAACAGTATTGAGCTCTCAGATTGGTCATTATTTAGACTGATTATGATACACATATACACATATACATATATATTTTTTAATTGACAAACACTTGTTTTTCTTTCCCTCCCAACCCTACCCCACTGAACTAAACCCCTATAACTAAACTAAACCCCTATAACAAATAAGAAGTATCAGGCAAAACAAAGTCTTGAATTAGCCATGCTCAAAAATATATCCCTTATTCTCTGTCCTCAGTCCTCTGGAGTCACTGCATGGATCAGAGCTCTTAATTCTTTCCAAGATATTTATCTTTGCAATGGTAATTTTTTCTCTTGGTTCTATTCACCTCATTTTGTTCATCCAAGTCTTCCAAGGTTTCTCTGAAACTGGCCATTTTATCATTTCTTACAGCAGAGTAACAATCAATTACATTCATAATAGAATAATTTACTCAGCTATTCCCCAATTGATGATACTACTTGGTTTCCAGTTCTTTGCCACTACAGAAAGAGCTGCCATAAATATTTTTGTACGGGTCTTTTTCCTCTTACTTTGATGTCTTTGGGGTATATAATTATAGTGATGTCACTGGTATGTTTAGTTCAGAGATTTTTTTGGTCCACAATTCTAAAGTGATTTCCAGAAAGGTTGGACCAATTCACAGCTCCAAAGAGTACATCAGTGTGCCTGTTTTCCCACAGCTCCTCCAACATTGGTCATTTTCCCTTTTTGTCATCTTTGCCAATCTAATGGGAGTGAGGTGGGACCTCAGAGTTGCTTTAATTTGCATTTATATAATTATTAGTGATTTGGGGCATTTTTCCATATGGCTATTGATAGCCTGGATCTCTTCCTTTGAAAATTGCTTGTTCACATCATTTGGCCATTTATCAATTGAAGAAGACTAATTATTTTTATTACACTTTAGAAAAGTTGGATCATCAAAAGCATTCCAATTATCCCAAGCAGCTGCCCAAGGACACAAGAGTCCATCTCTTAGGCATAAAGATTTTCCCAAAAACACTAAATGACTGAAAATCATGGAACACCATGATATTGGAAGAATCACAATTGTAAATGCCCCAAGGGGAAAGATGCAGGATGGATCAACACAGACCACCGCCAATTACTGACTATGCCTTGTGCGTGAGAAATGATATAAAAGATGTCACCAAGGATATGAAATGATGGGAAAAAGGAGCTGAGTAGGTCATGTGATGGAAGTGTGGATGCCAAATCTCTTTAGAGTTATACAAACATCCAGGAAACGTTTCAAGTCTCAAAGCAATCAATGCCTTTGGCACACAGGGTGGATGCTTTAAGGAGTTCCAGAAAGACAAAAATGAGACAGGATGGGAGTATATAGAGTCCAAAGTACAGCTACAACATGGAAGAGGTGTGTGAGTAATCAAGGGTTACAAAGAACTTTCCTCACAACCCCTCAGGGACAGAGGGAGGCAATGCAAGGATCACTCTCCCATTTTTGAAGATAACAAAGAAGAAAAGTGACTTGCCAAGGTGGACTTAGCCAGGAGGATGGGAGTTAGGAGTCAAACATTGGTATCCTGACTCTGTAGTCCCTATCTAAAGCCTCTGACCTCATGACCATCCAAGGCCTTTGGGAAGCTGGGAAACAGTGGGAGATGGTCATCTGCCAGACCTATGCCTGTCTTGCCTGGTGCTGAAGGGTTGTTTGAACAGGAGAGATGGCCCAAGGGCACGCTTTTCAGCAGCCTCACAAAATGTTTTTGCAAGGGTTCATAAGTGCTGGTGTTTATGTTCCTTGAATACCAGTTTGTGGTAGCCTTTACTTTGGCTGATGGGAGGTACATCCAGCTACAAGGTCTGGGCTTGGGGTAGGTGGAGAGAGGAAGGAAAGGATGATCACAGACTTAAAGTGGTGGAATCAAGAGCTAGAAGGCCCCTGAAAGATTATATAATTCAATCCTCTCATTTTATACATGAGGAAATCAGGGCCAGGGGAACTAGGTAACTTGCCTCCTAGAAATTACCTCCGAGACTATCAAGTCCAACTTCTTTATTTTACAGGGGAGGAAACTGAGGCCCAGAAAGAGCAAGTAGCTTGTCCAAGATTACATAGCTCATAAATGGCAGAGGCAGGTAGCATTCCTCCAGGGCAGGCAAAGGGCCAGAGGAAGACCACAGGGGAAGAAATAGGTCCCAGGGAGAAGCCTCCCCAGGTTCTGGGGTGGGGATGGGGTATGACAGCAATCACGCTGGCATCCCCAGGATGGCTGCTAGCACAGGTCCTTAGATCTGCTTTACTAGGAAAGCTAGCTGTTCACAGGGGCAACAATCTTTTTAAATTATATTCACTGGTTCAGGGAAAAGTAAGTACCCTGAATATCAGAGAAAATACAAACTGAGAAAATATAAGCAGAGAAATAAAGACCAACAGATCGGGCTCTGACTGCCTGAATCAACTATACACTTTATATACATCCCTGGATGGAGAGAGGCTTTACATCTGAGCAGTCAGGGAGCTCTGAACATACGGCCCCTCAGAATCTCAACCAGGGAATCACAAGCTCCGTCTCGTGAGTGAGCTCCAAAAGCAAAATACCAACTCAAAGTATATATACACTTTTCAGAGCCAGAAGGCATCCCAACCTTCTTGACTCAGTACCTAATTAAGAATAGCGGAAAGGTGGGAAGGCATTGCTACAAGCAAGCCTCCCCTGCAACCTTCCCTTAATGGACTCCATGTGAGGCCTATTAATGGGGGTGGGGGATGAATCTTAAATCCCATTAACATTACAGGGGGCAGAGACCTATTCCCACACTTAACCCCCACTGCTTCTTTTCTCATCTGAAGGTCATTCAGGTTTTCCAGCCTACTGTTCTATTGCTCCAGGCTTTTGTTTTTCTTTGAGGTGGCCTAGGGTAGCCCCAAGAAATGGGCTTACAGGTGGCTCTCTTCACAATTCTGGGAGTCTGAGAGGGAACAGATTACCCATTTTACAAAGGAGGAAACTGGGATTCTGAGACAGGAAATCATTTGCCCAGGGTCATGTAACTAGTAAGCATTGTGTTTAAAAGAGGTACTATTAGTTAGCATCTTGGCTGTAAGAACAGGCCTCATTCCAACCCACATTTTGAATTATGTTAAATTACCAGTTGTATAACCCTGAGAAAGTCCCTTAACTTCTCTGAGACTCAATTTTTTCATCTGTGAAATGGGTGGGGGTTTGGACTCACTGGCCTCTAAGCCCCCTCTCTAGCTCTGAATCAGAAATCTGGAGAGAAGAAAGATAGAGAGAATAGTAGAACTTCTCTTTAACACCTGCCCTGGAAATGAAGAAGCAAACTTATGGGCAAAATCCAGGGGAACTAGGTCCAGACAAGCCACAGGGCAGGGTTCAGAGGGCTTCACAGAAAGAAGCTTTGGCCTGCAACTGAGCAATGCCTCAGGAGCTTAGATGGAAAGGATTCTGTTACCATAGTGACTGAGGAGCTCAGAAACAACTGAGTATGGGGGAGGGGGAAGGGAGGAAGGAACTGGAGGCAATCGGAAAGACCGGCTCCCATGTCTGCCTATGGCCAAGCCAAAAGGAGAGCTGAGACCTACTGGTAACAGCTAGGAAGCTGGCCTCAGAATCGGCAAAACCTGCCTTCCAAGCCTGGCTGAGTGACCCTGTGAAAGTCCTCTAACCTCTCAGAGCCCTCTTCAAGGCTAGAATTTGGGGGGCAGGTGCTGAGATGCATTGGGAAAGAAAGTTTCCCTCCCTAGAGTTCCCCAGATCAATGGAATCACAGGGTCAATCCAAAACACATTATGTAATAAAGCATATAAAAGTGTGAGTGATCAGTATGATGACATTCAGAGCACTTCCTTTACACCACACCCCAACTAGATAATTAGTGAAAGTCTTTTAGGCTCTATTTTACAGAGTAGGAAACTGAGGCTTGAGGCAGGAAGTGGGGACCCAGGCCATTGTATGTGACTTTGTAGCACTCGGGGTGACAGAACGGACACTGGACTTGAATTTGGGACTCTTGGTCAAATTCTCCACATCCTGTATGTAGCCTGATCTAAGCAAAAGAAAACTTGTCAGATGAAGGTGAATGACTGTGGCTAATTAGTTGTTACTAATAAATTGAAAAGAAACTCAAGGACATGGGGTGGGAAGGAGAAGAGTAGGTGCTAAAGAGCTGTTTCCGAATGCATGTCTTGTTGCTGGTAATTCATAAGACCAAGAATGTTGGCTGAGCTGGAAAGAAACTTATAGCACAGCATTGTACCTGGATAGGTCTTTAGAACATTGAACCTGAAATGCTCCATTTTAAAGGGACCTTACAACTTACAGCTAGGAGGGCCCTTAGAACAGGGAATGTCAGAGCTGGGAGAAGCCTTAGAATAGGGAATATCAGAACTGGAAGAGGCCTTAGGACAGGGAATGTCAGAGCTTGGGAAGGTCCATAGAACAGAGGTCTGAGCTGGGAGGCACCTCAGAACACAGGACATAAAGAATTCACAGGACATAGAATTCTTCTGGGAAGAATTCTAAACAAAGACCAGAAAAGGGAAAAGGTGGAAGGCATCTCAGAAAAGTTCTGCTTCCCCACTCCCCCTCATCAGAACAGAGAGTGGGTGCACCCTGTGAGGATGCGGGCTAACATGCTTCCTTGTCCGGCCAGCCCAAAGCTGAGCTAGGAGGCTGGGGGTGGATGGAGAGGTCTGTGGAGTCTCTCACTTCCCTGGTAACTTCCTCTGCAGCTAAGCCCAAGGACCAGGGCCTGCTGCCTTTCAAGTACACTTTCTGACATGAGTCTAGACTAAGCTGAGAACAATTCTCATGAACAACTGCCAATCTCTGGTCCACTTAGCACTCAAAGCCAACTCCAGATCCTAGGGTGCTGGGCCGTGGCCCAAGAAGCACCCCCAGCCTCCTGATGGAGGGGGAGAGCGACTGATGTGGTGATGGCTACTGGAGCCTGTAGCTCCGCCGGCCACTCTGAAGTCCACTTCTCTCCATTTGGGGAGCAGGGAGCCTCCCATTCATCTCTGTGGCACTACTGGGCAATCTTCCCAGATGACAGAGAATTGAGCTGAGGCCAGGACCAGCAGCTAAGTGGCCAGGTGTGCAGGCCACACCATTTGCCAATCTGACTTCTGCCTAGATGGCCTCTGGGTCCTGCTTGCAGAGGGGTAGAGACTGGCCTCTGTGGCGATGCTGTGAGTATTGGGGAGGAAGCAGAAGGGACAGACATGCTACCTGAACTCCTGACAGTAACACTAAGGGAGGGTGAACTGAAAAGAATGCCAGTTGCAGAGTCTAAGAGCCTAGATTAGAATCCTGGCTGTGCCACTTCTATTGGCATGGCCCTGCATGAATCACTTCCCTGGGCCTCAGTTTCCCCTTCTGCAAAATGAGGAGGCTAGATGTAACATCCCTTCTAGCTCTAGGACGAGGATCCTATAAAGCGGAAAACCTCACTTAATCACAGCTAACCTATGGCACATTTCTCAAGATTTGATCTTCCATTCACTTCCTTATTCTCCCAACACATTGCACCATGACTCTTCATGGCGAGGGACTCTTTTGGGAACAGGGATGAGAGGACTTGAAACCAACAGCCTCCCAAATTCCCAATCAGTCAATCGATAAACACTAAGAATAGACTCATTATGGCAGGCACTGGTGCCAGATCTAGAGATGAAACAAGGCCTGTCCCATAGGAATTGCCTTGAAATCTCTCAGGGAGAAATCATGCATACATACCGATATATACAGAATCTACATAAAGTGAGACCATGTCTGACCAGTAAAGGACCTCAGAGACATACTGCCCAACCCCCTCATTTTGCAGAGCCTAGAATGGAGCTCTCTTCCTGACTCCCAGGCCAGTAGCCTTTCAACCAAGTAGATGAAGTGTGGTCTCCCTGTGGGACAGGGGGCACTGTCCCCTGGTCTTATGACTCAGGACAAGCAGCTAAGCAAGGAGGGGGCCCCTTGGGCCTCCCAAGCACACCAACTCCTCAAGTCCTACCACAGAGAAAGATTAAGCTGCTTGTCAGGGCATAGCTTTCAGGGAAAGGAGAGTTCTGGGAATGGGCGAGGAAAAAGCTGCCCTTGAGCAGATGTCTCCCCACTCCTGCCCAACTCCTAACGGGCAACAGAGAATCTACAGGTCTGGGAGGATTTCTCCCCCTCCCCAGGTCAACGAGTCCCAATAGGGGCCCACTCTCCAAGCCTCTGGGCCTCAGGAAACTTTGAGAAGTCAGAGAGGACAAGACTTTGGGGAAGACAGATGATTCCTGGGAGGGGTGGGGAGACACAGGTAGTCCCAACAAAGCACTCCCTCCAAGAGAGCAGGAGCCAGCTTCCTTCCTTCTGCCAGGGCTGGCCAACCATGGATAGAAGGTTTTCAATCAGTTCTCTGGGACAGGGTCAAGGCCTGGCCAGACCTCAGGGCCCACCAGATCGATATCTCTTTCTCTACTCTCATCATCCTGTCAATAACTATCAGGCTTTCTTCCATGACTGCTTCCCTAGGAACACCATCATTGTCTGCCTGCTAAACTTCATGCCCTGGGGCAGCTCCCAACATTCCTCGGGGAAGGAGCATGGGAGAAAGCTGGACAACCTTGAGCCAGCTGCTTGGTCTCCCTGAGCCTCAGTCCTCTCCCTACAGTGAAGGATCTGGGGATGGGGAGTGGTCTAATCAAGGACAGGGAACCTTGAGTCTTAAAGGCCATATGTGGCCTTCTAGGTCCCTGGGAGCTGCCTTTTGACTGAGTCTAAGTTTAACAGAACAAATCTTTTTATTTAAGGGGATTTGTTCTGTGAAGTTGGGATTCAGTCAGAGGACCCCACTTGAGGACCTAGAGGGCTGCATGTGGCCTTAAGGCCCCAGGTCCCCACCCCTGGATGGTCTTAAAGGTTCCTTCCAGCTCTGACATTCATGCTATGTCCTAGGATGGAGAAGACAATATGGGGCAGGGGAATGATGTAGTCAGAGAACATAGGCCCAGATTCTAGCTTTACTGCACTGGAGAACCCAGAGGGATTGAAGGCAGGGGTCATTTTACTTCTCAGGGACTCAGTTTCCTCATCTGTAAAATGAGATCTTCCCACCATGACTGAGATCTATCCCTTCCAACTCTGAACCTCTGATCCCCTGTAGGACTTTGTCCTAAAGTAGCAGGATATAGTCAAATGGCCTAGCCTAGGTTCTCCAGGGCAGAAAGGCCCACTGCTCTGAGGAAGATGAAGATATTCTTGAGTGGGAATATGGGCACGCATGAGCTTTCCTGAAGTCTATCAAGCCTCATCTAGTTCTTTCCAAGGGAAGAATGCCCTGTTCTTCCCTCAGCTAGACCAACCAATGGGGTAGGCAAATAAAAATTAGGCTGCTTTGCCAGAGGCAAGTCTGTCTGCTCTTCCCCCAATACCAGGGGGTTGATTCTGCCTGGACACCAGCTCCCAGGGTGCAGGTCAGCCTAGGGTGAGTGAAACTCAGAGAACAAACCCTAGTTATTAACAGAGAAATGAGGGGAGGAAGCAATTGCTTTTGGTTTGTGGCCTTCTTCTGGACAAGGACATAGAAAAATGGGGTCAAAACAACCCCAGACTCTTTTAGCCTTGATATATTAACTAGATTCTCAGCCATAGGCTTTAGATTAAGTGTGAAAAGTCCTTGCTCACTTTCCTACTCTGTATAATGAGTGGATTGATAATACATGCCCCCTCCCAATTCAGTACCAATAGAAGATAACGAATTATTCACATGGATCTGGGATTTCACTCTCTTGGCTATTCCCTCTAATGATGCAGATTTCAGCCCATCTCAGCCTACCCATCCTGTCTGACTCTTGATCTTCTTTGTCCTTTCATAAGCTTGTGACTGGGCAGGAGATGGGAGGAGGGTGCACCCCACCCTCTCTGGACCTCCCTCACTTACATCATAGGATTCAGAGGAACATTTTTATTAGACCTTACCCTCAACCATGTGAACTTTTCAACAGGATGGAAAAGCCACTCAGATGGACCCTCTTTTGTCTAGGTTGTCCTGAGTGGAGGTAGTCTGGATAAAAGAGAAGTCTTTTTGTCCAAGACTGAATCATCAGTCACATCTCCCAAACCCTCATTCAAATAATCCCACCCCTCATTATAATATTCATTCTTCTCAATCTTTAAACAATCAGAGTTGATTGCCCCCCTCAGGAACACCCACTCTTCCAAGGGCATATAAGCATTGAGTGGGTTCCATGATGGGGTCTTTGGCATTCGAGAGTTCCACTGACCCCTTTTATTAATTATCTGCTAACATAATTAATAAAAGCCACCCAGAAAAGTTAACCAACATGAAGTAATTGCTGAATTACCAAACACTGGATTTGGGGGTTAAGGACCTATGTTTGAGCCCTAGCTCTGGCATTTTTTACTAATGCTGATACTGAAAGTCACTCCTGCCATGCCTCAGTTTCCTTCTTGGTACTTCATGGCCTCCAGCTAGCCGGTTCTGGCAGTCTTCATTCTGAGTTCTAAGACTCTGCCAGCTCCAGCTCTGTATATTCTACAATCCCTGGCAACTCTAAATATGAGGGCTATCAGCCCAGCTGCAAACTGCCTTCTTAAGGCAGTCTGGCCAGATGGAACAACAATATTAATAGCTAGCATTTATATAAAGCTTTTAAAATTTGCAAAGCGCTTTACAAATGATGCTAACTCATGGGATGATTTGAGGTAGCCTCTTAGTCAGGAAGATTCTTGCCATTAACTGGCTGTGTGATCCTGGACAAGTCACTTAACGTCTGTGGTCCAGGCAACCCTCTAAGACTGTAAGTTGAAGATGAGATGCTGGGCAAAGCTGGAATTGAAATTACTATTGTGCCTTGAGGGCCGGCCACACCTCTAGTCAGATTTGGCCTATGTCTCTGGTTATGACAATCTGGATCCTTTGATTAAAGTGACCAGACAATTTAGTCCCACCCCCAGCATTCCTTTCCCTATCTGACCAGGTGTTAGCACTGACCAGTCCTTGAGCTGAACTAGCCACCCTTATGAGGTCAACTATTTGAATGGAACAGTGGACTGACTACATCTACTTCTAATTGTTTGACCAATTAAGCAACTGGTTGATTTGAATTGACCTGTGGTTTAAGACAGAGTAACTAAAGGAACTCAAAGGGGCCGATGCAAACAGCAGGTCCATTTGGTCAATCCAAACAAGCAGTTCTGAGTGAAAAAGGTTGGCCAAAGGGGCCTGATCCCAGAGAAAGGTCCCCCACATCTCAAGAAAATGCCAAAGGAATAGCACACACACCTGCCTTCTGGGAACTAGCCTGGGATCACCCAACTAGCCAGGCTGATTCCAGCCGCCACCCTTCACTAAATCACGAAATAAACCTCTGAGGTCACCTCCTGACCCCTGGAATGTTGCATCTGCCCAGTTTTCATTTGTGCCCCATCCACTCTTAGCTGCCTCAGGCCCCCTCCACTGAGACCTGGGGCTGTCAGTATCTTCAATTACGGCTTTCACAAACATCAGTCCCACAAAAAAAGGGCTTCAGGAGGCCAGGGTTCGGCCAAAAGGCAAGCCAGGAGGGCATTTCCGGGGAGTCCCATAGAGAATCCCAGAAAGAAAGCAAGAGCCTGAAGGGTGGATGAAGGGGGTAGCCCAAGAAGCCAGACCAGAGAACAGAGAGCTAGGCAGGCAGGCTTGCTGTCTGGGTGACCAGCTGGGACTGCTGCTCATGTTTCCCCTTCTCAAGACCTCAGCACTGGGGAAGAAACATCGACATTTGCCAAAGGGGGCCTCATTAAGTTCTATTCATCTTGACACAGCTCAGCCCATGTTCATTTGTGTGTTGGGCAGCAGAGATGAGAGAATGTTGGATCCCAGAGATGGAATGTTTTCCTGTACCTCTTAATTAAAACCATAGCATTTAGAGGATGTCAGAGCTGGAAGGAGCCTCAGATTATCTCCTCCAATTCCGTCTTAAAAGATAAGGAAGCTAAAGTCCAGGATATCGAATGACTTGTCTAAGATCACACAGCTAGTATACAGTAGGTCTGGGACTCTAATCCCAGGCTTCTCCAAGTCACAGTCAATGCTGCTTCCCCTCCCCCCTACTCCTGACCCTAACTCCCATAGTGGCACTGGTTCTTGGTCTCCTCCCACTCTGGATTTGCTGGAAAGAATGGCAGGCACTAGCTGGATGTGGGGAGTGCCATTTCCAGCACTAGTCTAAGTCCAACTACTGTGTATTTATTTTGTAATTACTCTCTATACTTATACAGATATAGGTTGTCTTCCCCTGATAGAATGTAAGCTCCTTGAGGGCAGGAATCATTTCACTTTTGTCTTTTATCCCCAGCTAGTGCAGTGCTTGGCACAGATAGGCACTGGATGGATGGATGGATAGATGGATGGATGGATGGATGGATGGATGGATGGGTGGATGGATGGATGGATGAAAGGATGGATGGATGGACAGATGGAGGGAGGGAGTGATGGATGGAGGGGTGGATGGATAGATGGATAAGTGGATGGATGGGTAGATGGATAGGTATATGAATGGATAGATGGATAGATGAGTAAATGGATAGGTGGATGGACAGGTGGATGAACATATGAGTAGATGGATGAATGGATGGATGGATGGGGACCTAGACTACATGTAAGCTTTATGAGAGAAAGGGTTATTTCATTTTTGTTCTTGTTTCCCCAGCACCCAGAACAGCATCTGGCACAGAGTAGACACAGCACAGTGATTGCTGATTGCCTGATTTGATTCTAGCTGGGCCCTGAAATCGAAAAGCTCCTTTGAGTTCTTCCCCACTGGCGGATGTTGGCATTGTGGAGTCCCTCTTCCAAGCAATCCTCCCCAGTCTGTTCATGAAAAGATAGTCACTCTACTGAAACAAGTCTGGGTCAAAATGATCACCTTTTGTAAGATGGGTGGAAGGCTGCCAGAAGAAATCCAGACAAGCTCCTTTGAGCACCACTGTCTGGTGCTCGTTAATTTTGAATTCAGAAAAAGTGGCCTCCCAGCTGCTTAAGTGCAGGGCCCACAAACTACCTGGAGCCAGACTGCCAGGAGGTGTTATAGGATTCTACTGCAGCTCTCTAGGACAGCACAGGATTCAGAGCTGGAAGAGCCCTTAAAGACCCTACAGCTCAAGTCCTTCATTTCCAGAAGAGGAAACTGAAGCAGCACCATAGTGTATGAACACAGCATTGAGCCTAGTCAGGACTATAAAATGGGGAATATAACAGCACTCACTTCCCAGGGTTGTTATAAAGATCAAATGAGATAATAACTCTTGTAAAGCACTTAGACATTGAGTAAATATCCATTTCCTTCCCTTCTTCCCCTTTCTAGCAGATATTTAAGCCAATTGTTGTTGCCACTTGAACCTCTGCACTGATCTGGTCACATCACTCTCACTCAAAATTCTGCAATGGCTCCCTACTGCCTCTCAAGTAAAGCTCATACTCTCTTGCCTAGAATTCAAGGCCCTCCACATCTAGCATGCTACTGGTAGCCGTGCTCTGCCCATGCTCCCCAGGCACCTTACCTTCAAGCCCCGTGGCCTGAAATGCCCTTCCTCTCATCCTTATTGTTGAATTCCTAACCATTCTTTAAAGCTTAACTCAAATGCTGTCTTTTACCAAAAGCCTTCCTTGGTTTCTACCATCAGTCAGAATCTAGCCCTCTCCCCCAGACTTCACAGCATTTTGTCTCTCACATGCTTATGTCCTGCCCAAGTCTTAACTGAAGTTTTGCTCCTCTCCCAATCCCTAACACTCTACAAGGAGGAGCTTAAAAATAAATGTTTGACGGATAAATTAATATTTTGATGAACATTTCCAGGAAAGAAAGTTGGCATTCCTGGGGTGAAGAAAGGATGTGAGCAAAGGTGCACAGGTAGGAAAGTGTAGGGTGTGTTTGAGATGCATTTGGCCTGTGGAGAAGCCATGAGCAATGAGGCCAAAATAGCAAGGTGGAGACAGGATGTAGAGGGCCTTGAAGTCAAGCTGAGGGGTCTGGATTTTATCATAGCAGCAACAAGGAGTCAGGGAAGATGGGCCATGTAGACACGTGTGGAAAGGGGATGTGACTCACAATCAGAAAACCAAGGTTCAAAACAAGTCTGTGGGGTAGGCAGGATGGTGCGACCACTTTGGAGTCAAAGGTCTTGGGTTCCAATCCCAACTCACTGTCCGTATGACCTTGAGTCTGTAATTCCCTTTCTGTGGGCCTCAGTTTCTCATCTGCAAAATGCAGCAGTGGGACCAAATGGCTTCTGAGATCCTTTGCAGTCTAAGAATTCTAATGCTATGATTCTATAAATCAGGACAGTCTCATGATAAGGGAAAGTTCCCGGCCTCCTCCAACTCACAAGCAACAAATGATTCACCTTGGCTCCCTTCTCCAGAGAGGCAGCCTGGAGATTTGTTTGTCTATGGTTAAGACCCTTCTCTTCCCTTCCCTTCCCTGCACAGGTGTTACTGCCCCATTTCACAGATGAGCAAATTCACAAATCGATAGGAGCATGGGTGAGGAAATCACTCTGTATAGCATTTCAAACAATTCCAGATCAGGGGAGCAAAAGAGTGGGAAGATTTGAGAGACCTAGGGGCCCAACTAGCCTAACCCTTTCCCTCATTTTACAGATGAGGAAACTGAGGCCCAGAGGAATAAATTGACTTGCTCAGAGCTACAGAGTTAGTAAGCATTAGAGACAGGATTTGAATCCAGGTCCTCTGACTTCAAGTTCTGTCCAGAGTCTACACTACACAGATATACAAAGCAGTTGAATCTGGGATAAAGAACACAGAACTTTGAGTCAGAATACCTGAGCTCTAGGAGGAGGGAGGCCTGCTTAATTCCTGTGTGACTTTGGGCAAGTCACTTCACAGTATCCCAGAGCTCCTGAAGGGCCCTCATCTAGTCCAACAGGGAATTCTCCCTGAACCACCCTC
>JAQQSV010011008.1:0-13120 GCA_028646515.1 Pseudochirops corinnae | reverse complement strand
TTAATATAATATAAAAAATAAAATATTATTTATAATATGATATATTATATGTATAAATTATAAATTTTTTTTTTTACATTTTCCTGCTTTATTTTTAACCTTGACTGCATTGGTTTTGTTTGTGCAACAACTTTTAAGTTTAATCAAGATTATCCATTTTACATTCCATAATGCTCTCTGTGTCTTGTTTGGTCACAAATTCTTCCTTTATCCATAGATCTGACAAGTGAAATTTTTGTGCTTAGAATAGCAGTCTGTATGTCTAAATCATCAACATGCAAGTCTGGAATGCCAGCCACTAGAGTACAGATCCACTGTCGTGTGATGTTTAAAAAAGGTCCAGAGACACAGTTTCTGCATAACATAATCATTTTATTCACAAGGTCAGCATGTTTATTAATAAAAAATAAATATAAATAAATAAATAAATAAAATAAAAAATAAAATATTTGGCTGTCTTTCTTAAGACCAAAGACCACTCATGGTGGTGGGCTCACATTTTATATGCCTGAAGAAGAGTTAGGTGTGCTTGAGGGTGGAAGTCAAGTCTGATTGACTAACAATTAATGAGAAAATGACTATTACAGTGAGTGGGTGGGTTATATCATAATGAAGGTCTTGGGTCACCCAAATCTTGGTCAAAGAGACTTATCTCTTTCCATATCGTTTGACCAAAGGGAGGATCCACATATTCCAGACCCAAATAAACAATGAACAGGAATGTACCTGTTAGCCTAAACTTAGAATTTCTTTTACTGTCTTAGATGTTGGCCTGGGTAAATCCCTGCCTAAGATTTTCTACACTGGCTGGTTTCTGAATACAGAAGTAGAAGAGAGGGAAAACCTTGGTTCAGATTCAATAATCAGTGATTAATACAAGAGAGAATTAACCATTTTTCACAATTCTTACTGCTGTTCCACATGGCCTAGGGCTACCTACACAAAGGTGTAGCTGCCTCTGGTGTTTTGGGGAAATGTAGCTTTTCACACACACAGACAGAAACACACACAGATACACAGACACACAGACAAGCACACATACTTGGGTAGGAGTTGGGGGAGACAGAGATAGACATGGATATTCAATTTTCTCTCTTTTATAGATTTTGAATAGGTCTATCTGGGGGCCATAAGCCCCTTATCAGTCGCAAGTACATTGCAGGCCAAGAGCATCTTTGCATCTTTTTTTCCAATGGGGGAGGGGGCGAAGAAGCATCTCCCCAATACCGAGGAACCTACATGGAGAAGAGTGTGAGAGAGAAGGCATCTGGTCTCCTAGGGCCTTCAGGATGACTGATCTGTGGGCCTGGATGCAGGAGGTAGTAAATGGGATGAAAGGCTGGCGTCTGAGCCTGAGAGGCTAAAGGGGATGGAAACTTGGCCTACTGGGTCAGTGATGGTGACACTCATTACCTTACCTCAGGATCCTGCCATGGAGTCTTTGCAGAGGTCATGGCTGCTGGGTGTGACCTAGGATAGATTGGAAGGATTGAAAGATAGATGAGTGCTGGAGTGAGGTCATTGGGTCCCTAGATAGGATGGGATTAGGAACAAGGATACCCTGTTCTCTAGGGGAGACAACAGTTTAGAGACAGGTAATTTGGTCCCAGGAACAAGGGTGGATTGAAGGGAAGGAATGGCTAGATCTCTAGGAGGCATGGGTGAGGGGTAATGCTCAGGACCTGGAGGAAAGAAGGACAGAAGGCTTGTCACTTTGGATTTTTTGTACTTGGAGACCAGAATCTTATCCCAGAATGTCTGTTGGGGGAGTCTTAGAGCCTGTGGGTAGAGAGCTCTCTAATACAGAGAGGAAAGAGTCTCCTGTGGCACATTGGACTGGCTGGGCCTTGATGGGGTGTGCCCTCGAATCCTTGGTAAGCTGGTCAGGTGAGGCGTTGGTAGTTGGATAGAATGAGAATTTCTCGAACCATTTGGAGAAGGCTTTGGTAAAGAGGTGGAACACAGATTTCTTGGAGTGTTTGGGTAAGGTCTTGGTGGATGGGTAGGGTGAAGCTTCTGTTCAATGACTGGTCGAGTGTGGAGTGTACAATGAAAGTGAGGCAGAAGCAGATGGAAGGGACAGATCAGAGAGTGAACTGCCTGAGTCCTTAGCTGCCTTGTCAGAGGAGGCCTTGATGGGGTGTGCCTTTGACTCCATGGTAAGCTGGTCAGATGAAGCCTTGACAGCCGTTTCAGGTGAGGGCTTGGCGGCCTTGTCAGCCAAGTCCTCAAAGGCCTTGTGAGCTGAGGCCTTGAAGGAGTGTGCCTTCGAGTCCTTGGTAAGCTGGTGAAGTGAGGCCTTGGAGGCCTTATCAGCTAAGGCTTTCACGGCCTTGTGAGCCGAGGCCTCGGCGGCCTTGTCAGCTAAGGCAGATGGGATGTATCTTTCAGTCCTTAGTAAGCAGGCCAGGTGAAGCCTTGACGGCCTTGTCAGCAGAGGCCTTGATGGGGTGTGCCTTTAAGTCCTTGGTAAGGTTGTCATCTGGGGCCTTGATGGCCTTGTCAGGTGATGCCTTGGAAGCTTGGTCAGCTGAGGCTTTGATGGGGTGTACCTTTGAGTCCTTGGTAAGCTGGTCAGGTCGAGCCTTGATGGAGTGTGCCTTTTAGTTTTTGGTAAGCTGGCCAAGTGAGGCCTTGATGGCCTCTTCAGCTCAGGCCTTGATGGGGTGTGCCTTCGAGTCCTTGGTAAGGTGGTCAGGTGAATCCTTTATGGGGTGTGCCTTTCAGTCCTTCATAAGCTGGCCAGGTGAGGCCTTGACGGCCTTGTCAGCTGAGGCCTTGATGGCGTGTGCCTTCAGGTCCTTAGTAAGCTGGTCAGGTGAGGCCTTGATGGGGTGTGCCTTTCAGTCCATGGTAAGCTGGTCAGGTGAAGCCTTGGCGGCCATTTGAGGTGAGGGCTTGGCGGCCTTGTCAGCAGAACCCTTGGAGGCCTTCTCAGCCGAGGCCTTGTCAGCCGAGGCCTCGGTGGCCTTGTCCGCTGAGGCCTTGATGGTGTGTGCCTTTGAGTCCTTGGTAAGCTGGTCACTTGGGCCTTGGTATTTGGATAGAATGAGGATTTCTCGGAGCGTTTGTAAATGGCTTTGGTAAAGATGTCTAATACAGATTTCTTGGAGTGTTTGGGCAAGGCCTTGGTGGATGGGTAGGGTGAAGCTTCTGTTGCGTGACTGGTAGAGTCTGGAGTGTACAATGAAAGTGAGGCAGAAGCACATGAAAGGGTCAGATGAGAGAGTGAGCTGCCTGAGGCCTTAGCAGCCTTCTCAGCTGAGGCCTTGATGGGGTGTGCCTTCAAGTCCTTGGTAAGCTGGTCATGTGAAGCCTTGATCGGGTGTGCCTTTGAATCTTTGGTAAGCTTGTAATCTGAGGCCTTGATGGCCTCATCAGCTAAGGCCTTGGCAGCTTTGTCACCCGTGGTCTTGGTGGTCCTGTGAGCCAAGGCCTTGGCAGCCTTGTCAGCTGAGGCCTTGATGGGGGTGTGCTTTCGAGTCCTTTGTAAGCTGGTGAAGTGAAGCCTTGATGGGGTTTGACTTTCAGTCCTTGGTAAGCTGGCCAGGTGAAGCCTTGATGGCCTTGTCAGCTGAGGCCTTGATGGGGTGTGCCTTCGAGGCCTTGGTATGCTGGTGAAGTGAAGCCTTGATGGGGTGTGCCTTTCAGTCCTTGGTAAGCTTGTCATCAGAGCGCTTGATGGCCTCGTCACCCGAGGCCTTGGAGGCCTTCTGAGCTGAGGCCTTGATGTGGTGTGCCTTTGAGTCCTTTGTGAGCTGGTCAAGTGAAGCCTTGATGTGGTGTGCCTTTCAGTCCTTGGTAAGCTGTCCAGGTGAGGCCTTGACAGCCTTGTCACCTGAGGCCTTGATGGGATATGGCTTTAAGTCCTTGGTAAGGTTGTCATCTGGGGCCTTGATGGCCTTGTCAGCCGATGCCTTGGCAACTGGGTCAGCTGAGGCCTTGATCAGGTGTACCTTCGAGTCCTTGGTAAGCTGATGAGGTGAGGCCTTGGGGGCCTTGAGAGCCGGGGCCTTGGTGGGCTAGTCAGCTGAGGTTGTGATCAGGTGTGCCTTTTGAGTCATTTGTAAGCTGGTCAGGTGAGCTCGTAATGGCATTGTCAGCTGAGGCCTTGATGGGGTGTGCCTTTAAGTCCTTGGTAAGGTTGTCATCTGGGGCCTTGATGGCCTTGTCAGCGGATGACTTGGCAGCTTGGTCAGCTGAGGCCTTGATGCGGTATACCTTCGAGTCCTTGGTAAGCTGATGAGGTGAGGCCTTGGTGGCCTTGTGAGCTGGAGCCTTGATGGTGTATGCCTTTGAGTCCTTGGTAAGCTGGTCAGGTGAAGCCTTGATGGCCTTGTCACCCGAGGCCTTGGCGGGTTTGTAAGCTGAGGCCTTGGCGGTCATGTGAGCCAAGGCGTCGGTGGCCTTTGATCTCAGGCCTTGGCGGGCTTGTCAGCTGAGGCTGTGATGGAGTGTGCCTTTCGAGTCCTTTGTAAGCTGGTCAGGTATGCTCTTAATGGCATTGTCAGCTGAGGGCTTGGCAGCCTTGTCAGCTGAGGCCTTGCAGGGGTGTGCCTTCAAGTCCTTGGTAAGCTGGTCAAGTGAAGCCTTGAGGGGGTGTGCCTTTCAATCAGTAATAAGCTGGCCAGGTGAGGCCTTGACGGGCTTGTGAGCCAAGGGCTTGGTGGCCTTGTCAGCTGAGGCCTTGATGGGGTATACCTTTGAGTCCTTTGTAAGCTGATGAGGTGAGGCCTTGGAGGCCTTGTCAGCTAAGGCCTTGATGGGGTGTGCATTTTAGTCCTTGGTAAGCTTCTGAGGTAATGCTTTGGAGGCCTTGTCAGCCGAGGCCTTGGCTGCCATGTGAGTCGAGGCCTTGGTGGCCTTGTGACCTCACAGGTCAGGAGGATCACGGACCTTCGTGGAACTCCAGCCCTAAGTTTAGAACTGAGAGCATTCTCTGGACCCCAACCATGGTGAAGCGTGTCAGGGAGGAGGTGAGGAAAAGATGTTTGGCTTGGAGAGGATGAGGCTAAGGGCAGGGTGGGTAACGGGGGAGGGGAACCGTTTGTCAGCTATGGCAGGAGCTGGAGAGGGATCGGACCCCAGAAGGCAGAACCAAGACCATGGGCCTTTTTAGGCTTGATAGCAGGAGAACTTCTTATCAGTGGGTGTCCCCTTGTGGGATGTCTTGAGGCTGAAGTTGGGTGCTCCCCCTTCAGGGGCTTAGTGCTGGGCCCCGAGTTGGGTGGGACAAAGGGAGGCAGGAGCCCTTGGCCCTGAGGGAATGGGAAGGGAGCAATGCCGGGCACTGTTGTCTATTCTAGGGGAGCTGAAGTAGGAATGGGAGAGGAAATATGGACTTGGCTTGCAGGGCCAGCATTTTAGGCTAAGAAACTGAGCCTCAAGGCTCTGGGGGAACCTCTGAGGTGTTGGGCCAAGGGATGACTGTAGCTAGAGCTTGGGGTGGTTACAGTGACCCTGCAGCCTCAAAAGAGGCTGGCCTTCCTCTTAAGCCCCTCCTCTCCTTTTCAAGGAAGCCTCTGAGAAATATGGTCTCCCCTAAAAATGACCTCCAAAGACCCAGGCTGCAGGTTACTCCCCTTCCAGAGGGGCCCTTCAGCCTAGCCCTTCCTCTGCTGGAAAGTCTCCTGAGGGAGAAGGCGTCTGTCTACATCTGGAAAGCAATGTGGACCTCAGGCTGCCCCCAGCTTCCCACTGAAAGTGAGAGGGTAAGGGCAGCTAGGTGGTGCAGTGGTTAGGGGGCTGGGTGAAGGGGCAAGGTAAGCTCCTCTGTAAGGAATAATATTATACAAATGAAGACCCTAGCTCAATATGACCTTTCTATTATCCTGAGTTGTTTTGGAATAGAAAATCCTGGGAACATAAGGGCTGCGCTTTTCTTAGGACCCTCCGCCAGGACCTTGAGAAGACATATGGTTAACTGCCCAACTCCTGGAACTGGCCTTTCAATGAAACATTGTTATTGGGTTGTGCGGCCTTGGAGGGATTGTCCTCCCTCCCCGGCCTCACACAGGGTGATGCTTGCTAAAAAAAAAAACACCTGGCAGTGTGCTTTCTTTGTTCTCATCACTACTTAAACCATAAGATTCAGACCCCAAATTGGAATCTCACCCATGGAGGAGACATCCTTCCTGGGACCCTCCCGAGCGGAACCCTGATGGCTGTACCCAGGATTCCCCTGCTTGTGTGGTTAGGTGTTGGTGCTTCCCCTGCATCGATGATGATCGTGGATATGTTTATATACATATACACACACACACACACACACACACACACACACACACACACACACACACACACACACACACACACACATATATAGATCATAGTTCCCCTTATCTTACTATTCCTAAGCTTTTACTCTATAATCTCTGGCTTCTTTCCCACTTGCCTCTATTCTGAATAAATTATATTGGATCTTTTGAGGTACTGAGTGTTCCGTTCACGTGAATCCTGAACCTCCTTAATCAGACATCAATTGGCGGCACAAACATGATTCTCAGGTCGGAATGCCATTCTTCAAGAAATGCACTGTGGGAAGTCAGGAGCAAATTGTACTAAAAAGCCATTGAGAAAAGAGAGCAATGGGTTTGAAAGATTGGTAAAAAGAAATAAGGGCTTGGGTAAAAATGTGAAAGCTAGGAAAGGTTTCTGTTTGGGAATAGATAGGGGTGAGCTGGGGAGTATTCCCCCCACCAAAAGTTTTATTTACCTTATTTTACTACTTACAAATAAAGGGGATGGTGGTAGAATCCACATCCTAGGGATTTTATGGGACTAATATAATTGTAAAGGTGCTTTCTACAATGCTTGGAAAAAAAAATGCTACTTGAGTGTAAACTGTGAAAGCAAAAATTGATTGTTTTATGTTTGTTAACTTTATATGGAATTTTCTTTAGGTGTGAATTTTATGGTTATGTGCTGGTAATGCACGTTGAAGAGTGTAGGAGAAGTATCAAATTAGAATTAGAAAGAAATAAGGTATGTGTGTTTTTAAAGGGGCTTTAATCAAAGTCCAACAGAAGTTTGAGTAGACAGTAGGAAAAGAAAAGAGAGTTTAAGCATGTAGCAAAGAGAGGAGTATGAGTAGGAAATTAATATAGGTATCAATTATCTGCTATTGAAAAGGGTGAACAGAAGTTTTAAGATTTTTTTTTTTGAAGTTTGAAAATCTCCCCCTCTTCATTCCAGTTTGGCCAAGTGGAGTAAGGAGAAGGGGATAAGAAAGGGAGGGAATCTTTTCCCCTCAAAACAAAGAGACAGGCAGATGAAGATTTTAACCATCCAGTCCCTCAACTAAAGGAGAAAAGTTTTGTGTACCGGGATGCAACTGAAAGGCAACTGAATTCATTCTGGTCATTTTTGAACAGTGTCACTCCTAATTTTATGCTAAAGATAAGTCAAAATTTATTGTATTAATTGGCACTAAGGCAAATTGGGAAAATACACAAATCTGTGAAAGAGACACCTCAGAGGTGAAGCTTTGAGCTCTCCAGTACTGAGGGAACACTGCTACTCACTCGACTGGCAAATTCAAAGCTCTCACTTTCAAAGAAGTTTCTAAGTTGTGGACACATAAGTGAAATTTATGGGAGTAATAGGTAGAACAGCTAAAAACATTTGGGCTGATTTTGTTAAAACCTCTACAATTGGTAAGCCTAATTCCCTATTAATGATTTCTTTATGTGATGATTTGGCAATGAAATTGTCATATTGTCATTGTGTTATTATGGTATTTCTAAATTGTAAAATCCTCTTATATTGTAAAAATTGAGTGATCATTGTGAGCCAGAAATGGTGTTAGGTAAAGCAGTTTTTCAATTTGAATTGTGTTGAAACTAAAAAAAAAAAAACTGGGCAAAAAAACAAACAAACAAACAACCCAGTTCTGTTACTTTATCAGTACTGCTAAGCCTGTCTTATAATGTTTATTTCTGTTATTTAGAAAACCAGGTATTTACACCTACCTGTAATTAAAGAGGAGGTTACAGCAGTTTTTAATCTGGATTGTGTTGTATGTGAATTGGATTTTTCATGTTAAGAAATCTGATAATTTAAAGCTATTACATTTGGGTTACAAACAGGTGGTAATAATACTCCTGATATTTACTATGATAGCTACTTGTTTATTTAAATTTTTGGCTATTCTGGAAATATACAGTGATTAAAAGTTGTAGTTTCTATATTATTAATGATGAAATGAATGATTCTCTTGCAAAGTGTATTGGAAATATATTTTGTAGAACTCTTACTGCACAAATAAGAAACTTTTAAAAGAGAGAAAATGTGGTTTTCAAGTTTATTTCATCTAAGCATTTATTTATGTTAATTTGAAGGTTTATGGACTACCACATTCACCATCTAGGTGAGATTCTAGAATGTAACTGATTTCTAGTGATAAGTCAATTGGTAATTAATTGGTTTTGATTCCAAGTTTAAATTTAAGAATATGGTAATTGCTTATGATCCTGTTACTGGTAAACAATTGTATTAAAAGAAATTTTCAGTTAAGATGGTTTAAACTTGTAAGATTGTTAACCAAGCTATTTGGAGTAAGTGCATGAATCAAGTATTTGCAAAAGTATGTTTGTGAGAGGTAATTATTGTTAATTATATGAAAGGAAACCTGTGAAACCTCCTTGTATAAGTTTTGTCAGTTATGTGGGAAAGATTCTATGACTAGAGCATTTAGGAATTGTATAGTAGTTAATGATGGTAGGATAAACTGTTTTCGAAAAAGGAAAATATTTATAAGAAGAAATGTTTTACAAGATCTTTGTTATGAAAAAGATGGGAGACACAATATAGGAGAGACAAGAAAACTTTATTTTTGTGTAACTTGATGTGAAATTTTAAAGTCATCAGATTGATAATTAATGGGTTTTTATTTCAATAGTTTGAACTGTGTATTATCTGTGTTGTAAGAGAAACAATTTCTTTTGCAATATTTTTTAAGATTGTGAACTAAGTTATTTGGGCAACTGTTTTAATACTCAAACCTAAAGTTGTTAATTGGTACTGTATATAGAAAGGAGACTGATAAAAATGGTATTCTGAACAGTCCTCCTGCATGTATGAGGATTGAAGAGGCAGGGGCATCACCGCTCCTCCATAAAGTCCTTCTCAGTTATTTCTTATGTTGGAAAACTGCCAAAGCCTCTAGAAGTTATCTCTACTAGGCAAGGTCATTCCGGGAGGGAAAGTAATGATAGTAAATGGAATTCCTTGCATTTGTGAAACCTGATAAGAAAATGTTTTTTCATTGCTTACTGCAGCTCCATGAAAAAAAGATAAGAACTGGCTCTAAGCTGTGATTAATGAAACTTGTTGTTTGAGGCAAAAGGCATTTGGGACCATAACTAAATTTTGTTTGGAGTTTGAATTCGGGTATGGTTGTCTGCATAAGTCAGTGCCTGCATTAAATGCCACAAGCTGCTCAGAGGCAGTGTGATCCTGTACTGTTCACAGGTGGAAGTCTACATTTGGCAAAGGCCAAAGGGGCGATCGTGGTCTCACCTGGGATAGGACTCCTCTGGCAAATTGCTCATGTGATTCCTTTGAAATGGGAATGTATCCACCTATTTCCGAGTCTAGCGACGAGGTGGCACTAATACTGCATGGATGGATATCTGTGACTTTACCTGAATTTAAACAAAGCCAACGATGTTTTATCCTGTCATATTTGGAATGTCATATGTCCCTGCTTATCCCTTCTATAGCAAGTTTCACTGATCAAAGCAAGTAGTCAGTAAAAGATATGAACCATCTTGTTTTGAGGTTAACAAATATACAGGAAAGTTGAATAAACTGAATAATAGTTTTGATGGGAAAGATGAAAGACAGATAGGAAGGTTTGGGGACAAAGGAGGGTTTATCCAAGACCCTCCTGTCACTAGATAATTGATATCAGTTTCAGAAAGGTTTAAGTATGTTGAAAGTGTGTGAGGAAGTATTTTTAGAAAGCAGAAAGATTTGTAACTGGATTGTAACATTTGAGGAAAGCAACAGGATCAGATTGATTCTTCTAAGAACTATATGTAGGTATAAGATTAGCTTTTAAGAATTTCTCTGTCATGGAAACTCAAACCTTGAGCACGTTTGGTAAAAACATCAAAAGTTTGGATTTTTGATGCAATGTTGTAACTGTTCGTGAAACTTTATTGTAATGTTTGTGCCCAGCCCTGTGTGGCTAGAAAAGTGAACTTCTTGTGACTTTGTGTAAACCTAGCCTTGCATGGCTAGGAAACAGAACCATTTCTATGCATCTTTGGTGTTAAACATGTTTCTGTGAGCTCCTGTCAGGCCTGACTACTCTAGCTTGTACCCTGCTCCTGAGTGAACATCTGAGCCAAGGGACCTGGATAAGACGACATCAGATGCAGACAGCGTCTCCAAGAATCCCGACCAGGCCTGCACAGGAACTGCTATAGCTTTTGCGTATTGCTTTTTATTCTCCTTGTGTTACTTTGATCTCCCTTACTGTTAGAAAAGATGTTTTGAAAGCTCTTGTGTGACAATTTCTGAAGGTTTACAAAGTTTTCAATTGATTATTGCTAAATTGATGTAATGAGTTGTAAAACAGAACAGTTCTTGCTGTTTCAATATGAATTTGTACTTATTCCATGAACTAAGCAAAAGTTAACATTGGTTATTGAGTGTATATGTAATAGATTCAATTTCTGAAATATCTCTTTCTTCCAGAGTGAATATAATCAAAGGATAAACAAGTGTTTTGAAACAAAGATGTATGTCTCCTATTCAGTTGTAAGGTTCAAGTCAGGACCCTCTTTGGCTTGAGGCCATACAGTTATGTTAGTAAAAGAATAGTAACTTATGAAGTCTCTTGTCTATGTGAAAATGTTCTGAGTAATGGGGTATACTAGCTCATACTCACCCTATTTCTGGTTAATTTCCTCCCACTCCTTTTTGGCCTGTGTTTGTTTAATCTCTTTGCTAGATTTGTTTCTTCTAGGCTCAGCACCCTTCACTTGCAGATGACATCTCAGGCTGAGTACCAACCAGTGTCTGAGACCATGACCCATCACCCCTGGGCACTGGCTACAGACCCAGCCCCTTGAATGGTGGGACCCTATGAAGCAGAGACAACTCTACACCCTCGCTCAGCATGAAGCCACTTGGGAAGCTGAGACTTTTGTCCCTTATCCCAAATGATTTTGGGTCCCATCCGTTTAAGGGGAGAATTATGGGGTTCCTGTGCTTGAACCCTAGTTTTTAGTAATGGCTTAGTTTGTGGGATGGCCCCTGCCTATTGAACCATTCCTCCAACCTGTGTGATTTGACTTTGTATCTGCTTTCTCACTTTTCTTTTCTGGCCAGGACCTTGAGAAGAGATATGGTTAACTGCCCAACTCCTGGAACTGGCCATTCCAAGGAACATTGTTCTTGGGGGCAGGGGCTCCTTGGAGGCATTGTCCTCCCTCCCCGGCCTCACACAGGATGATGCTTGCTAAAAAAAAACACCTGTCAGTATGCCTTCTTTGTTCTCATCGCTACTTAAATCATAAGATTCAGTCCCCAGATTGGAATCTCACCCATGAAGGAGACGTCCTGCCTGGGACCCTCCCGAGTGGAACCCTCCCGAGTGGAACCCTGATGGCTGTACCCGGGATTTCCCAACTTGTGTGGTCAGGTATTGGTGCTTCTCCACATTGGTGATGACTGTAAATATGTATAGATATGTTCTGCTATGCAGTTGCCGCCCTGCCTGTCCCGAGCAGGACCCTGACGGCTGGTCACGTGTTGGTATTTCCCCCGCATCGGTGATGATCGTTGATATGTATATATGTGTATACACGTGTGTGTGTGTATGTATATAAATCATACTTGCTCTTATCTTACTATTCCTAAGCTTTTACTCTGTTATCTCTGGCTTCCTTCCCACTTGCCTATATTCTAAATAAATCATATTGGATCTTTTGAAGTGCTGAGTGTTCCATTCCTGCGAATCCTCAACCTCCTAAATCAGACACTGGGCTTGGACTCAAGAGGACCCGAATTCAAATGTGGCCTCAGACACTTACTAGCTGTGTGACCCCCGGCAAGTCACTTAACCCCATTGCCTTCCCCACCCTCAAAGTCAGAGGGTTGGGGCTGATCCCCTGAGCTCCCACTGAACTCTGCAGATCTGCAGTTCTGCAGTGAGGTCTCCGCTAGGTGGCTCAGACCAAGAGGTCTCTTCTCTTCCTGAATCCTTCATCCCAGGGAAGGTCCCCTGCACTTGGCCTGGCCAGGCCTTGGCTCCTCAGTCCCAAGATTCAACCTAGGATTTCCTTCTTCCCCACCCCCTTGGAGATCCCCCAGTGATCAGGCCCTGCTGGGCTCTCACATCTACCACCCAAACAATTGTCATCAACAGGTCATAGGTGCTGGATCTGAAGTCAGGAGGGACATCTGTTCCAATTTTACCTCTAGCACTTGCCAGGCAAATCAGGGAATCTCTTTGACCCACTTCCACACACTATCAGATTAAGGATGAATTCCTGCCCACCCAGCACTTCTCTGAAAGTGTCCATTGCTGTCCACCTGGGCCTTTCTGGCCTAGTCACTGAGGAGCACTCAGGCCAGGTTTATTTTTTATTTTATTTTATTTATTTTCTTTCACATCGTTCATTTCCATGAGATTTTGACTTACAACTTTTCTACCCATCTTTCCCCTACCCCACACCTACCCCAAAACAGCCATCCCCTTGTATAACCCAGCCCCCAATCTATTCTCTCCTTTTTCCTCCCCCATCACCCCTCTAACTTTCCTTTAGGGCAGGATGAATCTCCCTTCCACAGTGCCTGTGTATCTTAAGTTCCAGTTGGATACAGTTAATAATAATAATAATTGTATGTATAGGTATATATATATATATATATATATATATATATATATATATATATATATATATATATGCCTATATATTTTTAACATTTGACTATAGAACTTTAAATTCTAGATTTTTCACTTCCTTACTTGTCAGCCACCCCCACTGGAAGGACAAGCAATCGAATACAGGCAGTACATGTGTAATTATGCAGAACCTCTCCACAGTGGGCACATTGTGAGAGACTGATTACATGACCCTCCTTCATATCCTCCACCCTCCCCCGT
>JAQQSV010011007.1:0-13120 GCA_028646515.1 Pseudochirops corinnae | reverse complement strand
TTGTGAATATTATATTGTGATATATTGTGAAAGTTTGCCTTGATTTGTAATGGAATAAACAGAGTGTTCACTATATTGTGTAATCCAAATCCTAAAAGCTGTTCACAGTAGCATTCTTTTGGGAATCTGCTGGTGCATGGCTTTACACACAGTATCTGATATTCCACTATTAAAGATTCAATCTTTTGAGTCTCAAAGCCTTCCCATTTTGAGTCCTTTATTAAAATGTAAATTCCCTTGGAAAAGTAACATTTATATCTTAACTTCTGGTAGAGGTTTCTTAATATCTCCCAAATGACAAGATAGGGGATTGGATGACTGGGTTTAAATCTGCAGCAAATGATTTTTGAGGTGCATTCTAGAGCTATGATTTTATACCTTAGAAACAAAATGTCATGATTCTAAAGTGCATTTTTCCCTCTAGAATCTAAAACTCTCCAAAATATCTATTTTTAAAAAATGTTGGATATCATGAATCATTCCAGTTCTTGAATGAAAAACATAGCTTTTTAGTATCTCAACAAGTGGCATATATATCCAAAACAGACAAATAAAAAACAGACAGTATTTGTCACTGTCACTAGGGATCCTGGCTCTATCCCAAGGCATGATTGTCTTCAGGCTACTCTGAAATTATAGCTCATCTTGGTCTGAACAGCTGAGCTTGGGTTCTTCTGAGCCCCAGGGTCAGTGAATTTCTTTCACTGTTTTTCCTTTACCATAAAATTTCTTTTCAGAGCAATTGACTAGTAAGGGAGGAAAGGGGACAGAATCCATAAAGAACTTCTCATGTTACTCTGGACTTCTTCTTTACAATTAAAATAATCTATTTTGCATTGTAGTTTTTTGTGTATACATCTCATCTACCACCCCCAAACAAATGGCAAGTTTCTAAAGGACAGGGACTATTGCTTATTCCTCTTATTATCTCTAGAAGCTTAGAAAAATGTCTTCTAAATATTAGGTACTTAATACTAATTTAATTTAAATTTAAAATAAATTATTTTAATTTTAATTGTAAATAAATTAATTTAATTTAATTTTAAGAAATTATATTTGAATTAGTTTAAAATAAATAATTAAATGGATCAAATACTTGTTTAAAAAACAACTCTAAGCACAGTTGCCTGGTACATAGTAGGCACTATATAAATACTCATTCACTTCCTTTTCCCTTCCCCTTTCTATAATAACATATAATAATATTTGACATTTACTTAGAACTTATGCATGTAAAGGGATCTACATAGCTTATCCTATTAAGCCTTATAACTATGATGTTTAAAAAGTTTGAGAGATAGAATTTCTAGGTAATTCATAATTTTATTAATAATGCTAATATTTTAATAAAAGAGATAATTGGCCAAAAACAATCATGGCAGCAGGCTCACAGCTTATACACCCTTGGATGAGGGGTGTTCCTGAGGGTGGCAATCATTTCTGATTGATTAACAATTAATGAGAGAATGAATATTACAGTGAGAGACTGAGCCTATTCCAATGAACTTTGATTATGTCATTTATTTCTAAATTACTTCTAACTTTAGGAAATTTAATAAAAAAAAAATTATCCCTGCCCAAACCTGAATAGAACATAGTGGAATTAAATTCCTTGTAAGGTTGGGTGTGGTCTAACCAAAATTGAGGAAAATTGATTCATTCTCATTATCAGTAATTTCCTTTATGAGACTGAACTTTGAAATGAAGACTAAGGGAAACTCTAGATCTCCCAAAACCATTGGTTATTAATGATCATTTCTTTCATAATAACCCTTTTTTTAAAGTTCATATGGGTATTATTAGTGTAAAAATGAATATCTGCTCTATGTTCTTCTTTAGCCTTCTTCACTGGTTTTAGACATAGACAGAATATCTCTTTCTATAGTCTTCTCTATCACCATGTATCTTTTACCCCCTTTTCAGTGATTCTTTTTCAATTTCTTAAAAATTTTATTTCTCCATTCTTTTCCCAACATATTCATTAGAGCTATATGACTTTTTTCTTTGCTACTTTCTTATGTTTCTCTATACAAATATCGATGCAATTTCCTTTATCCAGTCAAGTCAATGGGTATTTGTTTATATGACTGAAAGTAAAGTGTCCAATAGGAAGTTTGAGATGCATAAAAAGATCAGAGCTGGACAAACAGATCAGAAGATTATAATATGATAAACTAACTTATGGGAGATGATGAGATCATAACTTGAAATAGTAGAGAGGGAGAAGAGAGCCCAGGAATTAGAAATTAGGGCCTTGTGATATATCCATAGTTAGTGTGCATGATCGAGATGAAAATACATCAAAGGAGACTTGGAAAGAATGTGAGTGTCTTAGGGATACCAGATGATTATTCTTTTGTTCTTTGTTCTAAATACTGTGACCACTTTGGTGAAAACTATTTGGCCATTTTAATGTTAATCTGTTGTGAACACTATATTGTGATTTTCTGTGATTAGATGTAATGTTATGAATATTATATTGTGATTTGTTGTGAATGTTTGCCTTGATTTGTTATGGAATAAATGGAGCGTTCACTATACTGTGTAATCAGAACCTTAAAAGCTGTTCACAGTAGCAGTCTTTTGGGAAGCTGCTCATGCTTGGCATTACAAAGAAGAGCTAAGAGAGAGAAATGTCATGAAAACCTAGAGTGAAGAGAAGAGGGGAATTAATAATGTCAAAGGATATAGAGAGGAAAAGATGAGGACTGAGAAAATGGCAATAGACAAATATCTATTAGATATTTGTTATGTGAAAGGGAACTATGCTGTGTCAGTAGGAATACAAAGAGAACAGTCTCTTCTCTGTCCTCAAGAAAACTGCAATCTTTAACAGCAGGACAAGACATAAACTGAATGCCGTGATATCAGGTAGACTGTGATACAGGTACTGAAGGGTTGTAGACAGCACACTATCAAAAAAAAAATGTGGGAATAAAGGAAATGTGGAAAGGGAGAGAGACAGAGAGAGAGAGAGAGAGAGAGAGAGAGAGAGAAAGACAGAGACAGAGAGAGACAGAGACTGAGAGACAGAGAGAACAATTTCAGCTGGAGTGGGAGGTAGAGTAGGGATCAGAGAAGCCTTCATAGAGGAGATGATACCTGAACTGAGCCTCGAAGGGACAAAATTATTGCAAGTGTAATAGACTATAATTAGACTGGGTGATAAAGAAGACACTGGTAACTCTGGAGAGGGGAGTTTTAGGTGAATGATGAGACCAAAATCTAGATAGCAAAGAGATTGGAAGAGAGTGAGAGGAAAGGGAGTGGAAACACAAAAGGGATGAGAGATATTGGATGGTAGAGGATGGCCAGATTTTTTCCAGTGAAATGTGAGGCAAGATTCTGCAGGAGGGGCTGCCACGAAAGGTGTGAAGGTTTGAAGAAAAATGAAACATGAAAACGTTTGGCAGAGCCACCATGGAGAGTGAATTGATTAGCGAAGTACAGAAGGTTTGTCTTGTTGCAGAGAAGATTCATTTGTGATAGGGTAAAATAAATTTGTAATAGACTCAATTAGCAAAGCTTCTCCAGTTTTGTTGAAGAGGCAATAAGTAGGAACAATGGCAGAGGACGGTGGAAGCAGTCCTCAAGGCTTAAGTTTGGCAGATGAAGTTCAGTGAAAGAATAGAGGGGCAAAAGGAAAAAATTTACCTTTCCCCCTTTCCACAAAGGGTCAAGATGGGAAAGGGAAGAACATGAAGAAGGGGTAATGACCCAGGAAATACCTGAGGCATAAAGGCTTTTGGAGGTCACAATGAGAAGAAAGAAAAAAGGTTTGAGGTTATATGACAACAGATTATGATCAGATAAAGGAATTTGGGAGTTCAGAAACCTAGAAGTAAAGACATTAGGGTATTGGCAAGGTCAAAGGTATGATCATCTCTGTATATAGTTCCTTAAGGACAGTCTCTTTTTCTTTTGACTTATTACTTACATTTCCATCTCTTAGCAAAGTGGCTGGCAAATAGCAAGTGCTTAATGAAGGCTAAATGAGTGAATGAGTGACTAAATGTATGACATTTTATTCAAACATTCCCCAATGGCCTGGCTTTCTAAGGTGTTAATTACAAGAAAATCTCTAGGGAGAAAGTTGGTTTAGAAGGATGGAGTCAAGAGGCCTATCCCACATACATACACAAGTTATAGTAGAATGAAATTCAGTTCAGCAAACATCTATTAGATATTTGTCATGTGAAAGGGAACTATGCTGTGTCAGTAGGAATACAAAGAGAACAGTCTGTTCTCTGTCCTCAAGAAAACTGCAATCTTTAGCAGCAGGACAAGACATAAACTGAATGCCGTGATATCAGGTAGACTGTGATACAGGTACTGAAGGGTTGTAGACAGCACACTATCAAAAAAAAAAATGTGGGAATAAAGGAAATGTGGAAAGGGAGAGAGACAGACAGAGAGAGAGAGAGAGAGAGAGAGAGAGAGAGAGAGAGAGAGAGAAAGACAGAGACAGAGAGAGACAGAGACTGAGAGACAGAGAGAACACTTTCAGCTGGAGTGGGAGGTAGAGTAGGGATCAGAGAAGCCTTCATAGAGGAGATGATACCTGAACTGAGCCTCGAAGGGACAAAATTATTGCAAGTGTAAATATGAATATATCTGGACACAGAAGCATAGAAATACAGGACAGGATGGGGGAGGGGGGAAAATAAATAGCCCTTTTTGGCTAGACTGTAGAATGAATGAAAACACATTTACTGTAGAAAGCTTGAAGCTGAATAGAGTGAAATAAGTCACACTGAGGACTGATTGTGAAACACCGACTGTACATTCTAGACTCTCTAGCCTAGAATACCATGTAAGTCAATGGTGAGAAATTAGCAGTAGCCAGTTTCTGAGCAGGGAACAAAATAATTGACTTAAATTGCATTACGAAAAATTGTAGTATAATAGAAATACCACCTGGCTAGAAACTGCTATGTGCTTATCAATGTTTTAAAACTGCATCTCCAGAGGGGGAATATATGTTTATGTGTATTTATATGTGTAGGTATATGTGTATATATGAGCATGTATATATGCAAATACATGTGTATGTTTATATGTGTGTATGCATATATGAAAATACATATCTTTATATGTAATCTGCATTATAATATTGTCCCCATGATTTTCTTAAGTCTAGATCATAAACAAAAAATAAGTCAAGCTCTGATTTGTAGCATTTGCTCCTTTCCAAGGTGTCAATATTCACAACTGTATTTTAAGAATCATCTATCAAATGCTGATTCAAGCTGACGGAAGCACATCCCTGGCTTGTAGTCAGGGCACTTGGATTCTAGACCTGATTGTACCACTGTGATATGGAATGGGTCACGAAGCTTCCTTCAGTCTGTTTTTTAATCAATAAAATTAGAATAGCTTCCTATACTATCTCATATGTCCATAGTGAGTATGGAAAGGCATTGTATTCTGTTCTCAAAGGTTAGTAAGTTTGAGCTTAATATTAGTGGGAAAATGACTATTATTCGGGGCTAGACTCCTCCTAAGATAGAAATCAACAAGGATCATTGGCTGGGCTTTAATCAGGCAAAGCATGAACACTGTACCAACATGTTTAATATCTCTGCTGGCTTAGTCTGGTTAGCTTGCTAATACCCCTAGCTATTTATACAGATAAGAAAATTCAGTGTCAAATACTTTGAGTTCAATTTGACTCAAGGATGTATTAAGCACCTACTGTTTCTGCACTGGAGGTACAAAGATCAGAAAGACAAGTTAAGGACAGTTCTTGTCCATAAGAAGCTTATATTCTGCTAGGAAGGTACAACATGTAAACAGGTAAGCTAATCTAAAGTACTCACAAAGTAAGGAACAAGTAATTTGAGCAACGAGGAAAGCTCTAACACCTGGGGACATCGGAATAGGTTTCTGTTGTTGATTTGATCTTTGCTGATTCTATAAGGAAAGAAATCTTTCTTCATTGGTGGGATTAATTAATTAAGCAACAAGCATTTATGAGAAAGCTGTTACATAGCAAGCATTGTTTAAATGCAGGGGATAAAAACATAAAACAAAAATAAAGCATTTCTTTCCCTCAAGGTGCTTGCCCTCTATAGGAAGACTGTCCCATTCTATGTTGTTCTCATATAGTATAGGATTCAAAAGGATTTGTTCTGTGAAATTGGGATTCAGTCAAATGACTGCACTCAAGAACCTAGAGAGTCACATGTGATCTCCAGGCTTCAGGTTTCCCTTCCCTGGCTAGGTCAATGGTTTCAAACTCAAATAGAAATGGGGGACTACTGATCCATACATAAGGATCCTTGTAAGTCACATATTGGGTTAATTTTGAAATGTAACTATCTGTATTGTATTGGATTTTCATTAAAAAAATATTTCCCAATTATATTTCAATCTGGTTCAGGCACACTCTGGAGTGTTGTAGGCCACCAAGTGTTTGATATTATAGGTGTAGGCCAGTGGTTCTCAACCTTCCTAATGCTATGATCCTTTAATACTCACATGTGGGCAGACCCCCCTGGAGATGGATAGAGCAGTGGTGTCTCAGCTCCTAAGACCATTGGAAATACATGTTTTCTGATGGTGTTAGGTGACCCTTGTCACCCCTGTGAAAGGGTCATTTGACTTCCAAAAGGGTTGCGACCCACAGGTTGAGAATTGCTGGTGAAGGCTATCAGGCATAACTGATTCCTATTCAATTATAGAAACTTTCCTCATTTGGCCATTTTTCAGGAGAAGAAGTCCTCAAAGAATTTCCAGTTTTTCCTTCTTTCCCAAGTTTATGCAGTCAGTTAATGTCAGAATCAGTTCTTGGAACACAGGTCCCTTGCCTTGTAGCCCGTTGCATACTGTGTCAGACAGAATAAGTCATTATTCACATTTCTGTTCTTAAGGTTAGAAGAAGGAAGAAATAGGAGTACCTGGAATAGATTATTAAAGAAAGCCTGTGAAGTAACCATCTCTGAAGCTTTTTTAAGGACATGATAGTTTTTTTTTTCTTTTTCTTCTTTTTTTAAAATTTTGATCTGTCCAGGGTGGGCTTTTTAAAGGGTGACCTTGCCTGGACACAGAAGGATATTGTAAGTGGCCTACTGAGGTTTCTTTGGGTCAAAAGTATTGCTATCAGGTCCTTGGGTGCCACCCTGACCCTATGCTCTTTGTCTCTAATAGGAGAAGTAAATAAAACTTGGGAAGTTTGAATAGTTTCTACGTCACTAAGTGCTATTTTTTTCTCTGTGGTCTCTTTCATTTATCTTAATTGTGTTTATATGGGTGTGTCTTTTTATTTTTAAGTGTTCTTTGTGTTAATTACACACCACACTGAATTTGAGTTGCCTCTCAAGAAGTTTAGCAAATCATAGTTTGGGGCATTTGATAGAAATCAAGGTGTCAGTTATCTTGAAGGTCACCTTTAAAAAATCTGATAGAATTTATCTATGAAAATAACACCAGGAGAACAAAAAGCTGTAAAGGACAAACATATTCATTAGCAATACCCACAAAATATTTTATTTTGAGCAGGAACAGTTACATAGTCAATGAAAAATTATGATGAGTCTTTCGCTGTCCGGCAGATGGCAGGACCCAAGGCTTCCTGATGTCACCCAAAGATGTCTCACACATTAAGCCATAATAAAAAGTTATTTATTACACTATGAATGTGAATAATTCCTGTCATTAAACACTGGGGCTCTGGGCCTAGAGGAGATTTTCCAAAGTAAAATGGCTTTGCTCTTGTCATTACAGTGAACAGAATCAACTGAAGTCCTTCTCCCCACCCCCACCCTCCCCTCCCCAACGAATACATTACCATTTCAGGACTAAGTGATTTTCCTAGGGCATAAAAATCCACAATCAAAAAAATAAAGGGAGTGTATTATCATGGGCCCACAAATAAGATGTTCTTTAATTCACACTTGTAAAGAATTAAGACTCATATCTACATTCCATAACAAACAAACAAACTGGTCATTGACTATCACTGAGCCTCACTTTCTAAGCTGTTTTTTTTTTTTTGAGGGGGGCAAAGCAGGGCAATTGGGGTTAAGTGATTTGCCCAAGGTCACACAGCTAGTAAGTGTTAAGCGTTTGAGAGTGGGATTTGAACTTAGGGTCTTCCTGACTCCAGGGCCAGTGCTCTATTCACTATGCTCCCAGCTGCCCTTTAGCCTTACTTTCATATACATATATACATATACATTATATATATGTATGCGTCATATATACATAGTATATATATATATATATATATATATATATACACACACATATAGATATAGATATAGATATAGATATACATATACATATACATATACGTATACATATACATTTATAAATGACATTCCTTTCCAGACTTCACTCCTGAAACCCCAAAGAATTTTGTTTACAATGCCATAGAAATCTCTTCACTCTGGAAACTCATTCCAGCCCCAGACTACTTCTATATGGATAATACCCTCTGTTCCTGGGATCTCTCCTTTTAATTTAATTTCATTCAACCTCTCCCCACTCTATAGCTTTTTCTCCCCCTTTTATGAGCTGTCTTCCCCACTTATAATGTAAACTCCCTGAAGGGAGGGACTGCCTTTCTGTTTGTTTTTGTATTCCAAGTGCTTAAAACTGTACTGGACATGTAGTTTAGTGCTAATAAATGCTTATTGAAATGACTTGAATCCTTGTCTCAAACCTTCCCTCTCCTGAGCCCCCTCCCTTCCCCCTCAAAAAAATCACAATTGTCAATTTGCATGAAACTCTCCAAATAAAGTTTGTTGTTCATTTGACACTTGAATACGTTGACCTCCACTCAGTTCCTGCTGCATGCTTTACAATATTACTAAGTCATGTTGTAGAAATTTAGCATATGTCAGCATAAGAGAAAAACCCTTTGAAGGAATAGCAGAAGTATTCCTGGTCATAGCACTGAATAAACAGAGCCCCCCCACTCCTAATTCCTGCTTTAGCATCAATAATATGTCTCCTGTGGGTTATGACAGAAGAAGAAAAATGATCAAAATGATTCTGATTTTTTTCTTCTGTCAATAATTACATTGCTAAGAGAGGGCTTTGGGGGACTGCTAGTCCTAAATTTGGTTTAAAATATCCCATATGGGATGGAGGAAATCTACCTAAGCAGAGACCACATAGTAGTATCATCTTGAGACTTAATGAGAAACTCAAATTCAGGGATATTCAATATATACCAATGTCAGGGAGTAGATTTTCTCTCTGATTCTTCAGTTGAGTCATCATGTCATTGATATAGACACTTCTACTAATGCTAAATTAAATCTTTCCTTCAATACGCATTTGTTGTCTGCAAAGAGCGCGTATGCTAAGTGTATTGGATACAAAGACGAAAACAAGTGAAAATGCTCCTATGCTTTAAGAGCTCATGTTCTTCTGGGTTGTAGGTATGGTGCAATTTTTGAGGGTGGTAATGTTCATAAGCAAATACATTCCACATGAGAATCATTGCCCTTTACATCATGTATAATGTCAATCTCATTATTACACATTTGACTCTATCAACCTCTAAGACACTCTCTTGTCCCTTGGTGCCCATAACCATGCTCTCTAATAGTTCTCCTTCTACGTGCCTGACCATGCCTTCTCTGTCTCCTTTGCTAGTTCATCAGACTACTCCTGCTCACTAAGAGTGGAAGTCCCCCATGGTTTTAGTCTGAGTTTTCTTTTCTCTTATTTCTTTACTCTTTCCCTTAGCAATTTCACCAATTCTCATAGGTTGAGATCACCATTTCTATGCAGATGACTCCAAAATCAATAAATCCTTCCCTAATTTGTTACTCAAACACCAAATCCCTGTTACTTTATGTCTGGTGGAAATCTCCCCCTGGATATCCCATTAGCACCTCAAACTCAACATATCTAAAACAGAAATCATATTTCCCTGAAACCTATCCCTTATACAAAAGGGTTTTTTTCTTGGTTTGTTTGTTTGTTTTTCCCTTTTTAAGGATAAAACAATTTTGATGCTAACCCATATTCACAGTTTTGGGTTTAAACTTGACTCTTCTTTCTCCCTTACTATATCCTCAAACCAGCTAGATGATAGAGTGGTGACTACCTGTTCAGAGCTAAACCTGGAGTGAGAAAGACCTGAGTTCAAATTCAGCCTCAGATACTTGGCATAATAACCTAGGACAAGTCACTTAACCTCTCTTTGCCTTGGTTTTCTCAACGTGAAAATGAGGATATGAAATGTATATAATAAGAATACTTACATCTAAGGCTTGTGAGTATTAAATGAGCTAATATTTGCAAAGTGCTTAGCACAATGCCTGGCACATAGTGTGGACTTTATCTGTCCTTCTTTCCTTCCTTTCTTCCTTCCTTCCTTCTTCCTTCCTTCCTTCCCTCCCTCCTTTCCTTCTTTCCTTCCTTCCTTCCTCCCTTTCTCTCTTCCTTGCCTCCTCATATTTAATATCTTGTTTAGTCTTGTTAATTCTACTTTCAAAACATCCTTCATATCCAACTTTCTGCAGAAAGGAAGATTAGGTAATAGTTTAGCTTGGCTCCTGTATAGCCTCATTTCACTAAGTTTCAAGTTCAAACTCCTTGGATTTTTGAATTCTGATCACCCTAGTTTCTCATGGCTTCCCTGATAGCTTGACAGCAACACAACATCTGAAAGCTGCCTCTAAAGTCATGATGACTTGATTCTGGATCTGGGGAATCCATTGCTTGTGCCTAGAACTAACAAGAGCAAATGAAACAGACCAAACCCAGAGCCCATTCCAAGGGACCACAGGGCCTAAAAGTGGGAGAGGGAAAAGTAGTTCTTTCCCTCACCTAGGCCAGTCTATGGTGTCCATGTTCTGTGTGAAGAAGAACTTCATACAGGTAAAGATGCTTTAGAAGAGAGATAGACAGACAGACAGACAGAGACAGAGAGAGACAGAGACAAAGACAGAGAGACAGAGACAGAGAGACAGAGACAGAGACAGACAAAGAGACAGAGATAGAGACCCAGAGACAGAAACACAGATAGAGACAGAATACAGTGATAGAGAGATGGAGAGACACAGAGATATAGAAACACACAGAGACAGAGAAAGACAGAAATGTAGATACAGGAAAAGAGAAAGGCCAGTCTGGTAGTTTTAAAGACACAAAGACACAGTCTTTTCCAACTACATGACCAATGAATGGATAGAGGTTATTCCCACCTATGTGGTAGAGGGATGCAAAATGTTTTCTCCCAGAAGATTGCTGTTATCTCCTATATGGATGCCTCCATTTTAGGTGATCTGGGCATGTTCAAAGCAAAGCTACTACAGTTAGCTTTAATACTATTTATTCATTTGAGTACTTTTGTATTTAATTCCACTTAATGTTTGATTGTATAATTTCATGGGTATGAGGATTTCATAAGCCATCTGTGGTGGTTCATGCGCCAACATTGTTGTCATCATATGAGGGATGTCTCACAAGAAAAAAAGGAAATATATCCTGTCAAAACCGAAGGATATAAAATAATTATGCTTTGTGGAGGTACTTATGACCCTAAATGAAATCCTCATCCCCAGAAAATAATAACCATGAGGAGGGAACTCACAAAACAAAGCCTTTGATGTCACTGCACATAACAAGATAAAGAAATCATTTAATAACATGTAAAGAAATGGAAACAGCTCAAGATACAGGTTTTCATGTTGCAGAACAAAACACATAGCCAAGGATGATCAGGTCTCTTCGTTGTCTTAGTTGCCAATCTTTAAATTTTGTTTTTCATATCATCTTGATTCAAAATTTCTTGTTCATTTAAATATGCATGTATAATTTAAATATGCATGTAAGCACATATCTAGAACACTTAAGTGGTGCAGTAGACAGAGCACTAGGCTTGGAATCAGGAAGATACATCTTCATGAGTTCAAATCCGGCCTCAGACACTTAGTAGCTATGTGATCATAAAATATAGTTACTACTAAATTATTTTTCATTTATTTTGTCAATTAAAAACACATATTTTAAAATCTAGGTTTCAATATTAGTAGCTGCATTTGGAAAATAATGTTCATTATCACTGGCATATCACTTTCCCCTCAACATCTCTGTGACAATGGGACCAAATGATCAAAAGTTTAGAGCCAGAAGTGACCATAAAGACCATCTAGGTTAACATCTTAATTTACAGGTAAGGAAATTAAGGCTCAAAGATGTTGAGTGATGGCTCTCAGGGTCAGAGCTAATACTTGCTGATAGAATATTTGAGCTGTTGTCTTCTTGACCAGTGCCTTATTCACTATGCTTTATTCATTATTTTGTAAATGAAGAAAGTGAGTTCATAAAGTCACTTGTCTCTAGATGGGTCAAAGTCAAGTCTTTAGACTGAGTAGCTTCCAGCCAGAGAAAGCCAATATTGAGTCAGACCATGATAAAGAGAAAACAAAAAAACAATAGCTACAATAATTTATCATCTAAGAGAAAAAAAAAGACACTAGACTGTGATTTAAGAAATTTAATTTATCCATATAAAAGAAAAGGGAAACAACTCAGTGAGCTTGACAGAAGAGCTGTATTCCCTTACATGGTCACAGTGGGAGGAGATCCAATGACCTTTCAAAGTTCCAACTAGCTTGGTGGTTATTTGACATAATAGGAATCATTTTTCTTCTATGAAAAATGTCTCACCTTTGTACTCAGGAAACATTGTAATAGCATGGTAATTATTCACAACTCATCTTAAATCAAATAGGTCAGTATTTCAGTGCCTTGAAGAATCCCTACCTAGCCTGGTACAATTTAGCATCCTTAGAAGAATTTAATCAAAAGAGATCTGGGATAGAACCAGGAAAGGTATTGCCACCTGATCAGTGTGTATTTTCTCAGAATAGCTTATTTGTCTGAATATTTCTAATTAGTACTATTTTATCTCTGATTTGTTCAAATTAGATCATAATTCTAACTTTTTTTAACATGGAACCAGAGGAATAACTTAAAAAGAAGAGTCCAATTTCCCATTTCCCTCTTAATCTTGATTACACTGGCTTTCTTTGTACAGAAACTTTAAATTTAATGTAATCAAGGTTATCCATTTTACATTTTATAATGCTCTCCAACTCTTCTTTGGTCATAAAGTCTTCCCTACTCCATAAATCTGACAGGTAAACTATTCCTT
>JAQQSV010011006.1:0-13120 GCA_028646515.1 Pseudochirops corinnae | reverse complement strand
ATTCAGCCTATTAGGGAACAGAGTATACTTTCAAATATCCAAGGGTCCTCAGAGTCACGTAGCCACTTTAGCAAGGGGCCTAGGGGCAGGGAAGATCTTCAGATTCCCATAACATATCCCCAGTGTCTACTATAGTCCTTGGCACCTAGTAAGCACATAAGTAAACGCACCTTGAATTGAATGGAAAGAAAACCCAGTGAAGCCAATTTTTGCTTCCCTTGCTAAAGATTGCAAGACAATATTGGAATACACTCATACTTTTTGTAGTTTATGTTGCCTTCTTATTCATTTCTGTCTATGTTTCTTTGATAAAGTCATATGTAGTTTGGGACCAATTTACCATTAGGAATGTTTCTGTTCGTAGGAATATACATTGTACCTGTGCTTGAATGGCTGTAGACAACTCCAGGATAAGGAATCTTCCTTTATCAATCCAGGTGTCCATCTTCTCTGCAATTTACAACCTAAGAGAGTACTCTAGAGCACTAAGAGATTGTGACTTGATGGAGGTCCTATGGCAGGACTTAAACCCAGGACTTCCTGGTTCCAGTCTATTGGCTATGTCATACTGCTTCTCATTTCTCTCTATGAGTTTATAAAATCAGGCTGATATTATAATTAATGATCATCTTTGGCCTACTATGAATCTACCTTTTAAATTGTTTAAAATTTTTATTTTTAATTTCTGGAATAAAACAAGCATTTCTATACCAGAATACAGTAAAAAAGATGATTGTGCATAGTAATGAAACTGCAAATCTACTATGTACAACTTGCTATTCCTTTCAAATATACAACAAAAGTACCATGTAAACTTATTTTTTTTCCCTTTTTTCCTTCCTTCCTCCTACCTCTGACCTAGATAGAAATGGCCACCATTAAACACAAATAAGTGTATGTATGTAAAATTATTCTATATGTACTTTTATTTATCAGTTCTTTCTCTAGATATAGATAGCATCTTTCTTTATATGTCTTATAGTTAATTTGGGTATTTATAATAAATAAAATAACTTATTCGCTCAAAGTTTTTCTTAAAACAATATTGCTGTTACTATATACACTGTTCTCTTGGAACACCCCCTTATATCAAATATGCCCATTTGTACATATCTGCTTATTACACTCTTCATTATTTTGTGCAAGTCTTTCCATGTTTTTGTAAGATTATGGAGTTCATCATTTCTTAAAGCACAGTAGTATTCCATCACAATCATATACCACAACTTTTTCAGCCAATTCCCAATTAATGGGCATCCCTGCAATTTCCAGTTCTTTGCCACCTCAAAGAGAGCTACTTTAAACATTCCAGAACATGTAGGTTCTTTTCCTTTTTCCTTAATCATCTTTGGAAATAGACCAAATAGAGATATTGCTAAGTCAAAGGGTATATAGGTTATTTCATAACTCTCTGGGCATAATTCCAGATGGCTTTCCAAAATGGTTGGAAAAGTTCACAATTTCACAGACAATGAATTAGTGTCCCAATTTTTCCACATCTTCTCCAACATTTATTGCTTTCCCCTTCTACTATTTTAGCCAGTGTGGTAGGTGTAAAATAATATCTCAGGGTTATTTTAATCTGCATTTCTCTAATCAATAATGATTTAGAGCATTTCTATATGACTTGTTTTGATTTTTTTCATTGGAAAACTCTGCTCTAATTTTTTTGACCATTTATCAATTGGGAAATGACTCATATTCTTATAGATTTGACAAAGTTCTTCATGTATTTATTTTAAATGAGACCTTTATCTGATAAACTGTCTAAAGAAATTTTCCCCCAATTTTCTGCTTTACTTCTGATCTTGGTCATATTTATTTTATCTGTACAAGAACCTTTTATTTAATGTCATTGAAATTATCCATTTTATACCTAACTTTTCTCTCTATCTCTTGTTTATTCATAAATTGTTTATCCATAAGTGTAATAAGTAATATATTCCATGTTCTTCTAATTTTCTTGTAACATCTTTCTTTGTATCTAGGTCATTTATCCATTTTGACCTTATCTTGGTAAATGATGTGAGATAGTGGTCCATGCCCAGTTGTTGTCATACTGCTTTGCAGTTTTCCCAGCAATTTTTTACTGAGTAACAAATTCATATCACAAAATCTTACATTTGTCAAATATTGTCAAAATGAATCCACCTTTGACTTTCTTTAAGATAGTTAATATTTGTTGGAGGCACTAGCATAGCACTTTATAACATTCAAAACATTTCCACATACATTTTATTCAATTCTTTTATATCTATCTATAACGTCAGTGTTAGATTTTGGAGGGACAGGGTTTATGGATAATCTATAAGGTTAAAAGTAAGTTCTCAACTTGGCAGCAACAGTTACTTCCCTACCGTAAGGACAAAAATTCTCCAGGAGACCTTGCTTGTCTCAGAACCTACACGTGGTTCCCTTGGGGCTGAGTTACAACCTTTCTGTTAGTATTTACTGTTAGGAAAACCAAAGGAAAGCTTTTAAAATGTTAATTTGCTTCTAATTTTTTTTCTTTTAATGTATAGACTTTTTCATTCAGTGGGACAAAACCTGCACATATGACATGGAATAAGCCCATGTCTGACCGTTTAGGAACTATGTTTCCTATATGACCACAGGCCGCAAGAGTTGGGCCTGTTGGCAGATTGCTGAAAGTGTGAGTTCTCTTGGGACACTGTGCCAGTATCAAAGGGATATCATCGGGACAGTGGGTTGGGAGGCAAGGAGAAGGAAGTGGAAGTGAGACCATACTGGGGATAGCAAGGGATATGAGTCCTAGGCCCAATGAGCAACTGAGCTGAGACTTGACTAGACAAGTAGGCTAAAGGCAAAGCAAGGAAGAAGGAGTTAGCTGAGTTATAGAAACATGTAGGGTTTGCCAGTAGTAGTCAGTGTATTTCTTAAAATTTAGAGCATTAGTTTTTTTTTAAAGATTGTGAATTCAACATCCTCAACAATTACAAATGTTTCAAGGCAGAAAGAACAAGGGAAAAGGACTGTATAAGAAACTAAGAACTCTTGCCACACCATGTTTTAAAGAAATTTATGTGCTTAATAAGATAGTCACAGATTGCTCTATATGTCCCCTTCTGCATCTTCCCTCCCTTCCCTATATACATTAAAAAAATGCTTTGTTGCTTTTGTATCTATCATTACCCATGGATCCATATCCTCTCTGCCTCCTGCCCAACAGAAGCACCCCTCATAACAAATATGTACAGTTAAAACAAATCATCCAAACCAACAGAATCACCTCCTCATAACAAATTTGTACAGTGAAACAAAGCAAATCATCACATTGGCCACAAGTGCATTACCTGCCCAAAAAGAGGTGAAAGGTATATTTCATCATCAGTCTTAAAATCATGGCTCTCTAAGGTTTTTCAGTGTTGTTTTTCCTTACATGACTGTTATGTTCATCATGTAAATTTTCTGACTAGCTCTACTCACTTCACCTCAGAAATCTCTCTATACTTCTCTGTCATATTAGGTCTGCTATATTCTTTTTTCCCTCAGATTTCTCTCTCACTCTAGTCTGCATGATAACTAATATGACTGAGCATCTGAAGGGCACAATTCCTCAAACAAAAGGAGCAAAACAATGAAGAGCTAGGTGTGTAATTTTGACCCTTGGCAACTGGGTTGGGGAAAATTTTTTTTTTTTTTAGACAAAGAAGCTTTTTCAGAGTCTTTGAAATAGAGTATACTTATCATACCTTGCCTACTCTGGGCCTACATTTCTAGCATTCAACCAAACCAAACTAGCCCTTGGCAGGGGAGAAAAGGGAAGAAAGTAGGTTGCCATTTAGCACGACCTGTGTCCTCATGGTATTCAGTGCTTTATTGGCTAGCAAACAAGATTTGACCCAAGCAGGCTTCATTTTGTTGCATTATACCACCAGTCTCCCCGATACTCATTAGACTTGGTGTATAATTCTGTGTCCAGATGAAAGAAAATCAAGGTGAAAGTATATATTTAAATAACATTATCTAACTGAGACAAACAATTTTAAGGGATTTGGAATTGTGTTTGAAAGGCTATAAAATGATCACTACTTTTATCATAGGGAAAGTAACAATGCAGTATCAGTAATGAGAAGACTCATAGAGAATACAAGTTATCAAAAATTAATGTTGGTAAACAAAATTAATCTAACTAGAATTAGAAGAAAAATATAGATTGGGGAGAGAATCTCTGCATTAAACATCTCTGATAAAAATCTGACATCCAAAATCTATGAGCTGGAATCCTTAACCTTTGTTTGGTGAAATTTAAAAACAATTTTTTTGATAACTATATTTCAAATAATGAAATAATAATCAATAATAATAACCAATAATGGTTGGTTTCCTTTGTAACCCTATGTATATTATTTTATGCATTTAAAAATATTATTCTGAGAAAGGTTCTATAGGCTTCACCAGGCTGCCAAAGGGGTACATGACATCATCAAGATTAAAATTCTTTGACCTATAGGGAAATGACAGTCTATAAAATTAAGACTCTTTGCCCAATAGACCAATTGTCATAGGACACAAAGTTTTCAAGATAAGAAATATGAACTATTTAAAACCATCTGAAAGATGTTCAAAATCATTAATCAGAGAAAGGCAAATGACAACTCTAAAGTATCACTTCTTTTCCAACAAATTGGCCCAGATGAAGAGGGCGCTGCTTAGAAGATCACATGTATCACAGACCCCAAGTTCTGAGTGCCTAGGCCAGTGATGGGCTTATGTCGAAATGATGGTGATGATGATGGTGATGATGATAGCCACTATTTATATAGTGCCTACTCTGTGCCAGGTACCATGCTAAGCACTTTACAAATACCTCATCTGAGCCTCACAACAACACTGTGAGGTAGGTGCTGTTGTTATTTCTGTTTTACAATTGAGGAAACTGAAACAAGTTAATGACTTGTCCATAGTCACATAGTAAGTATCTGAGGCCGCATTTGAACTCGTGTCTTTCTAATTCTAGGACCAGCAGTCTCTCCATTGATCCACCTAGCTGAAGGGATGCAAATTCATCACAAATTCTCTGTAAATTAAAGGCATTAGAGGTCCTGTCTTTTCTGGGATTAGGAGGTTGAGAGCTGAGTACTTTTCCCATGTGCCAAGTGTCTTTGGCATGAAAACCTGGAGTATTTAGGCAGCTGGGCAGAGTTCTTTGCCACTTTTACCCATTTTGACCCCTCTAGCTCCCCATTGTTTGAATTAAGCAGTCATTAAAGCTGGTACCACTGCCCCACACTGATTTCATTCTCTGTCATCATGATTATTTATTTTTTTCCTCCTGCTATGGCAGACAAATCTCTGTGAAGACACCTCCCAACCTCCCTTCTCCCCCCAGCCCTAATCCATGTCATTAAGTCTATGTCTGCTGAGGTAAAATACCCCCTTCTCCCTCCTCTCTGCTCTGATCAGTACTGACCTCAGTCCTATGTAAGTATATAACCTCCTCTGTCCTCGAGTTCCACTGTGGCCTTTGGAACCTCTGCACTGCCATCAATAAACTTTCCTTTGCCCTAGATAAATAATTTTATCTCACTCTCTTTCCAGCTCTTTCTGCTGAAGGAACTTGGCTGTCTCCAGAAGCAACTGTGCCATATACCACCCTCTTTAGTACTAGAGGTTCCTTTTCTTAGTCTTTCTGAAGCACTGGATCAGGAAGGGGAATAGGTATATTCTTGGCTCACATGAGATGCTAAATAAAAACAGATAATCAGGGTCCAGGTTTTCACTGAAGCTGAACACATACCTGACCACAGCCCCATAATATTATCCCAAGATTATAGGGGATGAGTCAGACTTAGAAGATACTACACACATGGAGCAAGACTTTCACTCCCAAACTCTGCTCTCCCAGAAGCACTGGCTTTTTTATACCTTTGGTATTCTCAGGCCCAGGTCTCTTACAGTTGTGATACCCCATGCAACAGGTGATTTATGTGGTGATGGGGATCCTATGGGTCAAGATGAATTCAAGTTGAATAAATGCTTATTGATGGATTTAACACCACAGCATGGTTCTGTGATGGTAGGGAATGATATGCCAAAGATACTGGGCATTTGGGAGAAGTACTCAGCTCTCAATCTCCTAATCCCAGAAAGGACAGGACCCCCAATACCTTTGATTTTCAGAGAAGTTGTGATGGATTTGCTTCCATCTCTTCAGCTAAGCAGATCAATGGAGAAGTTGCTGGGCCTGGCCTCAAGGAATTCTGTACCTGGCTCACAGCCTGCCTCTCCCAACTCAATCTCTATACTCATATTCAGTTATTACAACATGCATGTCATTTCATCAAATACCCTGGTCTTCCAGTTCATCTGTTTCCTTAACCTTAATAACCTTTAGCTTCACTTCACTTTATCAGAGGAAAGGTCACATACTTGATCTCGCTATCACCCATAATTACAACCTTCATGATCCCAAAGTTTAAAAGTCTATTTTATAGCATCATCTTACAATGTCTTTAATATTATGTTTCTGTGTTCTTGGCCATCTCCACATCATGTTGCCTATACACCAGCCGTCATCCTCATTTCTCTATCCCTACCAAAACTTTGGATTCTTCCCCTGAGTCCCATGGCTCTGATAGGCGAGCTTTTGCAAGCTTTTGCAATAAGGACTATAAAATCATGGAACCTTGAAAGAATAGTATCAGGAGCAATAAAGCCCAGAATGATCCCAGGTTAACAAGAAAGAATAAAGTAAACAATATATGTATATGCGTGTACTGACATACACATATACATATGTACATATATGCATACATATGTGTGTGTATAGCCATGTTAGGGAAAAGAGGAGGCTCAAAAAAGGATCAGTGTTGAATGGATTGAAAATAACTGATAATAGAGAGAAGGCAGGGATACTTTATAATTAGAAATAATTCTTATTTTGCTTGTGCCTTCTCTGCCAGTGAGAATGGTCTTTAGAATGGAAAAGATAACAAAAATAGCTGATGAGGACTTTATACTCAAGGTCAGTGAAGGGACAGAAAGAGAGAATGCAGATGCCCTTCACAAGTCAAAGGCCCTTGGTCAACATGAACTACATCCTAGGATATTGAAAAAGCTGGTGGATGTTGTCAGTGAGATGATGGAGACTGGGGGTAGTGCTGCAGGACTGGAAAAGACAAATGTCTTAATTTCCAGCAAAGAGAAGGGAATGGAACCTATGAACTAGACTCTAGTGAGTTCGACTTTGATGCTAAGCAAAATTCTATACTATGTAGTTAAAGGGATAGTTAATGAACAACCAGAAAAGAAAATAGTAATAACAAAGAGCCAGACCAACTTTATGAAAAACAGATCATTCCAGATTAAACTTATCTCCATTGTTTAATCAGATACCAGAATATTAGAACAAGGGAATGCTGTAGATAAAACTTAACTAGATTTTTGCAAAACATTTGATAATGTCCGTCATGCTTTGGCAGAGATGTGGGGTTCATGACAGTACAGTCAGGTGAACTTGAAGATTAGTTTATTGGCTGATCCTGGAGAAGAATCATTAATCAACCTGGAAGGAGGCCACACGCATATGTGCTTGGCCTTACGTTGTTTGACGGTTTTTATCAATGACTTAGATGAAGATGTAGTTGATATAAGGATGAAACAAAGCTAGGGGGGATAATTGGGACACTGGCTAACTATTAAAAATAGCTAGCATTTATATAGCACTTTAAGGCTTGCAAAGAACTTCTCCTCACAAAAACTTGGAGGATAGGTGTTTTTACTATTCTTATTTTACAGATGAGAAAACTGGGGTAAGATGTAGTGACTTGATACAATATGAGATATATCCTCAGATATATCATAGCTTAAGGCTAGATTTGACCCCAGGTCTTCCTGACTCTGAGTCCAGATCTCAATCCACTGTGCTCTAGAGCTTCCTATACAGAATCAGGATTTAGAAAGAATCACGAATTTGCATGCTGAGCCAAATTGAATAAGATGAAATAGAAAGAAAAATTTAATTCTACATTTAAGTTTTTAAAAGTACAAGATGAAAAGGTATTATAATATATCAGTTTGTCTGAAAAATATATGAGGATTATAATGGACAACAAACTTAATTTAAATCAATAATATGATATGCCAACAAACAAGGCCAGTTCAACATTAAACTACATCAAGAGAAGCAATGGTGCCTAGAACTATGGAGTTGATATTCTGTATTCTTCCCTGGTATTCCCTGATATTTTTCTCTTCTTCCACACTTAGAGTTGTGTGTTCAGTTCTGGGCACCACATTTTAAGATGGATCTTGATAATCTGTAGAACATTCAGGGTAAGATACTCAACATGGCAAGATACCTTAAGATTATGTGAGAATTAGTTGAAAGAAATGGCCATGTTTAAAATAAGGACTATGGGGAAAGCACAACTGCTGTCTTCAAGTATTTGAAGTACTCTCACAAGGAAGAGGGATTGGGCTTGCTCATCTCAACAGCAGTTGTCTGGACTAGGAATAAAAGGATCAAGTGAAAAAGAAGAAAACTTGGGAGTGGTAATTCTAACAATTAGTGCTTTCTTAAAATGAAATGGGGTATCTTGAGAGGTGGTGGGTTCTTCCTCATTGGAAGACTTTAAGCAAAGTCTGGATGACTACTGGTCAAATATGTGGTTGTAGAGAAGATTCTTATTCAGGTACTAGTTAGATTTGATGGCCTCTGAAGGCCCCTCCAACTCAGCTTATATAATTCTATGAAAATATTAATAGCAGGACAGCTAGGTGGTATAGTGAATAGAGTGCCAGACCTAGAGTCAGGAGGACATGAATTCAAATCCAGCTTCAGACACTTAATAAAAAAAAAAAAAACTAGCCGTGTGATCTTGGGCAAGTCACTTAACTCCAATTGCCCTCCCTTCCCTTCTTCAAAAAGCAAAAAAAAAAAAAAAAGACAAAAAAAGAGAAGAGAATATTAGTAACAGCATTTTGTAATATCAAAAATGTGGAAACAAAATTTATGTTCAAGTACTGGGAAATGACTGAAGAGACTATGGTATATGAATATAACTGAATTTTACTGTGGTAAAACAAATGATAAATATAAGAAACAATGGAAGATCTGTATGAAGTAAAGCAGAGTAAAGAAAACAGAGCAAGGAATAATATACAAACATTATTGAAAACCATACCAATAGGTAACAAAACTCAGGTCAAATATGACGAACAACGCCTTTGCCAAACTAGTAAAACTGAGACATTTACTGTTCACAACTGATAGACCGCAAAGTAAAAACTGGTATATCCTATTGATGTAACCCTTTCATTCAATATGCTTAAATGTCTTGGGGGGAAATGAGCTTTGTTACTGCATGGGAGTAATGTTTAGGTGTTTATTGCAAAATGTCTGCTATGTCAAAACAAAATGAATTCATTTAAAACAGTGGTTCTCTGCTGCAACCAGCACAGTATATGGCTCAGCAACCAGCTGAATGAAGAGAGAGAGAGAGAGAGGGAGACAGGGATGTATTCGATAGTCTGTTTATTACAGAGCCATTTCATACAGTCATAGTACAAGAAAATCACAGGGTTTATATACCTTATAGCAGAGACTTGAGTAAATTGAAATGCCAGGACCCTTCTTTAGTCCTGACCACTCCCTACCCTAGCCCAAGGCTAATTATTCAATGAGACTTCTTCCTCAGGACCTTTCCCAGAGATACAAACAAAGCAGGGAATCATTTGCTAATTGACTGGCGGAAACTATTTTAGATATTCATAGAGCCAATGAAAGCATCCACCCAACAAGATTATATTCTTTCTGCACATCTGCCTCATAGAAGAGGGGGAGCATGAAAGTCTGGTCTACTACAGTTCTCAAACTTCCTAATGCTTTAATACTTATACTTTAATACTAATACTTCCTAACTCTTTAATACTCGTATGTGGTGGTATCTGCATGTGGGCAGACCTGCCTGGAGATGGATAGAGGAACGGTGTCTCGGTTCCTAAGACCACGGGAAATGTGTTTTCCGATGGTTTTAGGCGACCCCTGTGAAAGGGTCGTTGGACTCCCAAAGGGGTCGCAATCCACTGGTTGAGAACCTGATTTAAAACAAAACAAAAAGCAACCTAATCTTGGGGGAATAAAATTCTGAATTTCTAATTTTCACTCCTCTTTTAAACCACCCTAATACCCAGATGGTGCTCTGCTTGAAAAGAAAGTCTTTTAACTTTCCTAAAGAAAAATATTTCATTGTAAGATCCCGGAGGGCAGGGACTGTCTTTTGTATCTTTTTGTTTCCTCAGTGCTTAGCATAGTGCCTGGTACATAATTGGTGCTTAATAAATGTTTATTGATTAATTGATTGAAATGTGCATTTGTAACTGTGTCTGCACCGGTCCCCACTACTTGAAGGCCAAGTATGTTACATTTCACTTCTACTTTGGGTTTCTATCCTTAAGGAGATTTGAGGGATGTCTAATTTCTCTGCCATTGACTCCAAGCCTTACCGAAGGTGTTCTCTCTCAATTTTAGGGATTCCCTACACCCCACTTTCATTTAACCCCTTAACAGTTAAATAAGTTTTTACAAAGAAAAATGCACTTCAAAGGTGTAGTGTGAATAAATATACCAACATTCCTCTTAAGACCTAGAAGCACACTCTTTTCCCCAAAAAAACACCTCATTCTCTGAGGAGAGATGGATTTCTTCCATAACTTGGTTCGTATAAAACACACAATCCCACCAAATTCCAGGTCCAAAGTACCCCCTTGGGCCTGAATATCAGGCACTATGGTTTCCCAGAGCTTCCCTACTAGCTGTAGCATCCTGGCTCCAAGGTCACTGCAGTGGAGATTCTGCCTCCTGCATTTCAAATTTAAAAGGGCAAAAGAAACAAACCAGAACAAAATTCGATGCTCATTTCTTGGGGCCATGAGGTTTAAAAGGGAAAATTGAACCTTCCTGGCTCACAAGTTCAGTTTATGGTGCTCCTGCTACGAGTGAATAGGATCTTTATTCATTCTGTTTGCCCTGGGAAAAGATTGTGTCCCAGTCTTATAAAGATACAGCCTTTTCTATCTACACAGTAAATGGAAAGGGGCTACTCCCACCCATGTAGTAGGGGAATGTAGAATGACTTCTCCTAGAAGCAGGTCCCTGGTGTTTCCCAAATGACTGCCTCCATTTCAGTTTAGCATGCACAACGCAAAACCCTGGTTATACCTTGGTTTATAAGGAAAAGAGGCAGTGTGATGCAGAGGAAAGAGCACCATATTTGGAGGAAAGTGACCAAGATTCCGCCTCTGCCCCTCTCCCTGTATTGCTTTGGACAAAATGAAAGTGTTGAACTAAATGTCCTTTTAGGTCCCTTCTAGCTCTAAATCTATGATCTTGTTATCCTGTTATCAGTATTGCCCTCCTTTCCCATCTGTTGGAGTACTCTGTCTTCTGATTCATTCCAGCAGGAGGTAATGGTTTGAAACAGTGACATCTAATTCCTTAGAAAGGAAAACGTTCCATTCTGCTAAATATTATCACCTAGATTTTTTTTTTTAGTGATTTTATGTTTATTTGGATTTTCTTGTAAACAATAAACTAGGTAATAATTTTGTCATCTTTGTGGTTTTAATCTGGCTTTATTAGGCACATTTTTAATTTTGACTTTAAGAACTGGGGTTTCTGTTGTAATGTTCCTCAGAAGGGAAATTAGCAGGTGTAATAAAAATCAAAACCAAATGAGCATTTATCCTTCAAAAAAAATCAGTTCCTATCTCCTGACTTTTTTTTTTATATTTCTGTAATTACCCTGGTCCCAGGCTGGCTTTCAATTCACCACAAATTTTGTCTTTTCTACCTTGATAACATCACTTGCATCCATTTCCTTCTCTCTAATCACTTGGCTACCACTCTAGTTTAAGCCTTTATCATTTCCTGCCATCAACCATTGTAGTAACTCACTGATTGGTCTTCTTTTTTTTTTTTGTAATTAACTTTTGTTTATTTTTAGTTTACATCATTGATTTCTGCAAGATTTTGAGTTACAAATTTTCTCCCCATCTTTCCCCTACCTACTCCCCCAAAACAGCGGTCCCACTGTATACCCACTCCCCCAATCTGTTCTCTCCTATATCCTCCCCCATTACCACTCTGACTTTCTGGTAGAGCAAGACGGGTCTCCCTATCCCAGTGCCTGTATATCTTATTTCCCAGGAGCATGTAAATAATAATAATTATATATATATATTTAAAAAATTTGTATAAATATATATATATTTATACAAATTTTTTTTTAACATATGATTTTAGAACTTTAAATTCTAGATTCTTTCCCTTCCTCCCTTGTTACCCACCCCCACTGGAAAGACAAGTAATTCAGTACAGGCCATACATGTGTGGTTACACAGAACATCTCCACAATGGACATACTGTATAACACTGATGATATTTCCTTCCTTTCTATCCCTCCCTCCCCTTGTTCTATTCTCTGCTTTGTCCCTGTTGCTTTACAAAAGTGTGTGCTTCTAACAACCCTCCCTCTCAACCTGCCCTCCCCTCTGTCATCCCCGCTCTCATCCCCTTCCCCCCTACTCTCCTGCAGGACAAGATACCCATTTTAGAGTGTATGTCATTCACTCCCTAAGCCAAATTCAATGACAGTAAGGTTGACCCATTCCCTTTTTGCCTTTCTGTTGTTCCCCTCCATTGTAACAGTTATCCCTTGCCTCTTCTATATGAAATGATTGACCCCATTCTGTCTCTCCCTGTCTCCTCTCATTCTATTCCTCTCCCACCTCTCAATTTCACCTTTTAAAATATCATCCCTTCCTATTCAATTGATCCTGTGTCCTCTGTCTATGCACACATATATATACACACTCCCATATGTATTCATATGCATATATATACCTTCCTATATAGACATATGTGTATGTATTATATATATATATATGCTTCTTGTACTTGAATGTCAGATTTTCTATTCTACTCTGGTTTTTTCATCAAGAATGCTTGAAAGTCCTCCACCTCACTGAATGACCATATTTTCCCCTGAAACATTACACTCAATTTTGCTGGGTAAGTGATTCTTGTTTTAATCCTAGCTCCCTTGATCTCTAGAATATCATATTCCAGGCCCTTCAATCCCTTAATGTAGAAGCT
>JAQQSV010011005.1:0-13121 GCA_028646515.1 Pseudochirops corinnae | reverse complement strand
CTCTCTCTCTCTCTCTCTCTCTCTCTCTCTCTCTCTCTCTCTCTCTCTGTCTCTCAGTGTGTGTGTGTCTGTGTGTATATTCTTTCCAACTACCCTAATATAGAGAAAGGTCTCATGAGTGGCAAATATCATCTTTCCATGTAGGAATGTAAATAGTTCTACTTTAACAAGTCCTTTATGATTTCTCTTTCTTTTTTTTTACCTTTTCATGCTTCTTTTGACTCTTTTATTTGAAAGTCCCATTTTCTATTCAGCTCTGGTCTTTTAGTCAAGAATGCTCGAAAGCCCTCTATTTCATTGAATTTTAATGTTTTCTCCTCAAGGATTATACTTAGTATTGTTGAGTAGGTGATTCTTTAGTTCTAGCTCCTTTGACCTCATATCCATTCCCATTTTTTCCTCTACTTCCCTTACTTGATTTTCAAAATCTTTTTTGAACTTTTCTGTGGTCTTCAACCAATTATTTTTATTATTTGTTTTACAAACTTTGGATATAGGAGCTTTGACATGTTTGTTTTCCGGTTTTCTTTTGATGTTCTTTGCCACCAAAGTAAGATTCCATAGTCTGATATTTTTTTTCCCTCACTGTTTGCTCATTTCCCCAGCCAATTACTTTACCTATTAAATCTTTGATAAGGTTGACCTCTGCTTCCAGTTTGGGTGGTGTACTGTCCCAAGCTTAAAGGGTTTTGTGCAGCTGTTTCCAGAGATAATTCTAGACACTTGTAAATTTTCTGTTCTTCCAAGTTTGTATTATCAGTCTGCTCCTCTCCTGGTCTGTGAGTGACCACAAGCAGTCTTTTCTGCCTTGGAACTATGAGAAGGATGTCATCTCCACTGCTACCACATGCTTCACCACGTCATTACTCATTCTCACCCCAGGACCACCACCCAGGAATGTGACCCAGACTGAATCATGCACAAAGCAGGATAATCTTGACTCAGTCCCAGCAAACTGATCCCTGTGACCCCCTTCTACCCATGATACTCCATTCAATCCCCCCCCCCCCCCCACTGTCTCTTGGTCCAGGTCTCCAGAAGCAGAGACAGTTGCATCCACTCTGGGACTAGAGCAGGACTGCACGCCTCTCTCAGCCAGGTCCAACAAAACTTTCCTACTGACCTTCTCATTTGCCTTTGGCATTTGTGGGTTGGGAAGTCTGGAAGTCCCCACAGCTGCCAGAGATTCAGTCCCCTGAGGCCTGCTCCAGTTTTGCTAGTGTACTAGCACATTGTCTGCTGGATTGTGCTTCTCTCTGGGTCTGGTGCAATAGACCTTTCCTGTAGACTTTCAAGGTTGTCTTGGGCTGGAAATTTGTTTCACACTGTCATTATATTGGCTGTATTGCTCTAGAATTGTTTAGTTATTTTTTACAAATATTTGGAGGGGTTTGGGGGAGCGCTCAAGCAATTCCATGCTTTTACCTCAACATCTTGGCTCCACCTCTCAAATCAAATCACAACAAAAGATTAAAAGAAGCTTTTCTAACATATATTCATTTTAAAATTCATGTCTGTTGATAGAAGCTGTTTATTTAAATAATTTGTAGACGGGCAAATCCAGGAAGATGGCAGAGTAGATCAAAAAACTTTCAGTTCTCCAAATTTCCTCCACAAAACAAGATAGGGTATTATATCAGAGAAGAAGAACTAAGCACAGGGTAAAGAAATTGCCCTCCTTCATAAATTTGCGAAGATTCCAAGAAAGAATGATAGTTCTCAAATACAATAGATTAACAAAAAATAATGTAGCAAACCTAAAAGACGATCCTGGAGATCTCCCTCTCCTTTCAGGACTCATAAATAACCATGGTTTTTCAGGAAAAAAAAATTGTTTAAATAAAAAAAAACTTTTCTCATGCAGTTTGTGACATTTATTGTTATAAAATTTTGAATTAAAATTTTTTCTCCCTTCCTTTCCCCCTCCCTAAGACAGGAAACAATCTGGTATAGATTATACATGTGTAATCAGGTAAACATATTTCCACATTAGTTTTGTGAAAGAAGAAACAGTGCAAAATGGAAAAGTAACACATACACACACACACACACACAAACTGAAAATAATATGCTTAAGTCTGCATTCAGACTCCATAGTTTTTTGTAAATGTCTTGGATCATTTTATAGGTGAGAAGAGTTAAGTCGATCATGATTGATCTTCACACAGTCTAATTGTTAGACACATAATGTTTTCCTGGTTCTGCTCACTTCATTCAGCATCAAAAAAACTTTCCAAGTTTTTCTAAAATCTACTTGCTCACTATTTCTTATAGCACAATAGCATTCCATTACATTCATATAACACAATTTCTCCAGCCATTCCCCAACTGATGGACATTCCCTCACTATCCAAGTCTTTGGAATATAGATCTAGTTGTGGTATTGTTGGATTGGAAGGTTACATGTGCAGTTTGATTGTACTTTGAGCATAGTTCCAAATTTCTCTCCAGAATCATTGAATTAGTTCACAACTCCAACAATGCATTCATTAGGGTCCTAATTTTCCCACATCTTCTCCAAAATTTATTATTCTCCTCTTATGTCATATTAATCTCAGGTGGCACCTCAGTGAGGTGGCACCTCAGAGTTGTTTTAATTTCTCTAATTTCGCTAATCAATAGTGATTTAGAGCATTTTTTTCATATGATAATACCATTAATTTCTTCACCTGAAAACTGCCTGTTTATATCTTTTCATCACTTATCAATTAGGTAATGACTTGTATTCTTATAAATCTGATTCAGTTCTCTATGTATTTGAAGAAGGAGGCTTTTGTTTTCCTTCTATAAACACTGGCTGTAAAAATTGTTTCCCAGGTTTGTACTTTCCTTATACTATTGGTTGTGTTGGTTTTGTTTATGCAAAACCTTTTTAATTTAGTGTAATCAGAATTATCCATTTTGTGTTTCTTAATGTCCTCTATCTTTTGTTTGGTCATAAATTCTTCTCTTCTCCATAGATCTGATACGTAAACTATGCTTGCTCTCATAATTTGCTTATGGTATCACCTTTTATGTTTAAATCATGTACCCATTTTTACCTTATCTTGGCATTGGGTATGAGATCTTGGTCTATGTCTAATTTATGACATACTATTTTTCAGTTTTCCCAGTAGTTTTTTTTTAAATAGTGAATTCATATCTCAGAAGCTGGAGCATTCTTGTTTCACCCCAAAATTTTTGGAAGGCTTCTAGATTTTCCCTATTACACATAATATTGGCTGAAGATTTTAGATAGATACTATTTATTTTAATGAAAGATCCATTCATTCCTATTCACTTGAGTGTTTTTAATGAGAATGGATGCTGTATTTTGTCAAATTTTGTCAATGAGAATAAGATTCTAGCTGTGCTTTCTAGCTCCCTTCTTTTCCTTTATCATAATAGGTCTTTCTTGCCTCTTAATATACTAATTTAGCCCCTTCTGGCTCCTTCTTTCCTCTTCTCATTATCATTCTTTTTTTGTCCCTTAATTATGTTTTTATGATCACATCAAAGTCAACTTATGCTCACATTCTCTATATATACTCCTTCTAACTGCACCAATAGAAATACAGTTCTTAAGACTCACAAGTATCATCTTCCAGTGTAGGGATGTAAACAGTTGAACTTTATTAAATACCATGTTTGTTTGTTTGTTTTCCTTCCTCTTAACCTCTTTTTGCTTCTCTTGAGTTTTTCATTTGAAAATAAAATTTTCTGTACTGCTTTGGTCTTTTCATCAGGAAAGTTGAAAGCCCCCCCTATTTCATTAATACCCATCATTTCCTCTGAAATATGCTCAATTTTGCTGGGTAGTTGATTCATGGCTGTGATCTAATCTCCTTTGCCTTCCAGAATATCATATACCATGCCTTCCAGTCCATTAATGTAGAAATTGCTAAATCTAGTGTAATCCTGACTGTGACTCATTGATGTTTGAATTGTCCCTTTCCGGATGTTTGCAGTATTATTTTCCTTGACCTGATGGTTCTGCAATTTGGCTATAATATTCCTTGAAGTTTTCATTTGGGGAGTCTCTTTCTGGAGATGATCAGTGGATTGTTTCCATGACTATTTTACCCTGTGTCTAGAATATTATGGCAGTTTTCCTTGATAATTTCTTGAAAGATGCTTTCTAATATCTCATCTCTGTCTCTCTGTCTCTGTCTCTGTCTCTCTCTGTCTCTGTCTCTCTGTCTCTGTCTCTCTTTCTTTCTTTCTTTGATCATGGTTTTCAGGTAGTCTAATAATTCTTAAATTATCTCTCCTGGATCTACTTTTCAGGTAAGTTGTTTTTCTAATTAAGTACTTTGCATTTTCTTCTATTTTTTTTTATTCTTTTGATTTTGTTTGATTCTTGATGTCTCAGAGTCATTAGCTTCTACATGCTCAATCCTAATTTTTAAGGAAATATTTGCTACAGTCAACTTTTGTACCTCATTTTTCATTTCACCAATTCTACTTTTAAAGCAGTGGTTCTCAACCTTCCTAATGCCACAGCCCTTTAAATCTCCTATGTGGGTGTATATGGGTGTATCTGCATGTGGGTGGACACACTTGGAGACAGATAGAGGAGTGGTGTCTTGGTTCCTAAGGCCATCAGAAATATGTTTTTTTCTGCTGGTCTTAGGCAACCCCTGTGAAAGGGTCATTTGACCCCCAAAGGGCTCACAACCCACAGGTTGATAACTGCTGTTTTAAAGGAACTGTTCTCTTCAGTGGATTCTTCCCCATTTGTGAAGTCCTATTTTTTAAGGTGTTTTCTTCAGTCAATTTTTGTGCTTTATTTTCCAAACTTTTGACTTTTTTTTCATAATTCTCTCACGAAACTCATTTATTTTCCCATTTTCTTCTACCTCTCTTATTTGATTTTTAAAGTCCTTTTTGAGATCTTCCAGGAGGACTCTTTAAGCTAGAGACCAATACATATTCCCCTTTGACTCTTCACTTGTAGGCATCTTCACATTGTTGTCTTCTTCTGAGTTTTTGTTTTGATGTTCCCTGTTGCCACAGTAGCTTTCAATGCTCAGTGCTCTTTTTTCTTTTTTGTTCATATTTAAAATTTGAGCTCTGCTCTTGGGATACAGGAGTAACTGTCCCAAGATTTTTGCACTGGGGACCAGAGGGTCTGGTCACTGGCTTTTTTCATCAAGACCTCTGGTGTTGGCAGCTTGCCCATTGTAATACAGTGGCTCTGTCTAGTCATGCCTGTTGTCCACTGGGTTCTATTAATCACAGATTCCCTGCTTTGCTGGGGCTGAAGTCTCCATAGCTGTCCTGTTATGTCACTGCCCTGTTGAGCCTGGACAGCAGGGCCTTGGTTGCTGATCTGTGGACACAATATATGTTGAGCTGCACTCCCTTTTTACCCAATTGAGACAGACCTTTCCTGAAGTCCCTGTAAGTTATTTTGGGCTGGAAAACTGCTTCACTCCATCTCTTTGTGGATTCTGTCATTTCAAAATCTTTCTATAGGCTTGATTTAATGTTGTTTCTGAGGGAAATTTGGGAGAACTCAGGCAACTCTCTGGCTTCTCTCTGTCATCTTTGCTTCCCTACCTTTCATCCCTACCACTTGAAGATGAATTTTAGGTAATGTGGAAAACAATTTTTCCCTGCCACCTGTTAAGGCTGTTTTTTTGTTGTTTTTTTTTTTTTGCCCTTCAAATCACTCATAGTAATGGGTAATTACTTTTGATTGGGGGTGAGAAGGAAAGATAGAATAGCTGATCTTACCATCATAGATGACAACTTTATTTCTACTTTTCTAACCCCTCTATCTGCCTAATTCTGTATGTCTGTGTATTATAGCACCACAGATTTCATCAAATGCACTGAAAACTCAGATGAGCTTTGACAGGTATTCCAAAGGCACCATAGAAATTATGACATCATTGAATATTAGTACCAAAGACTTTGACATATGCAATGGACTCTGGTTTATGCTATTACAATTCACAAAAAGTGATTTAGTAAGAGGCTCAAAATATTGTCATCTTTGGGGTACTTTTCCCCTTCAACCCAGAAAAGGCCCTATTGGCAGGGAACTGCTGCTTGTTTTACAAATAAGTCTCATCCACAATATCAGCCTAGTCATCCATTAACTTCCACACTGAAATTTACTCTGGCAGTTATACAGAATTTCCCAGTTCTATTTTTCAGGACATAAAGAAAGCCTTTTTACACCACAATGCTTTATGCCTTTCAATAAGTTTGAACAAACGATATGTCATGCAAACTCGTTAGTTGTCTCAAAGTACAGCTGTAAAATCCCTAGCATAAACCTTAAAAAAAAAGAGGTTTACAGATTTGGAGTTGGAAGGGCTTTTAGAGGTCATTGAATCTAATACTTGCATTTTAAAGATGAGGAAACTAAGGCCCAGAGAGGTTAAGTGACTGGCTCATGATTACACAAGCAGTGGAGAGTCAGGATACAAATTGAGAACAACTGACTGTAAACATAGTCCATATTTCATTGTCTCATACAATAGAAAAGCAGAACATTGTTGAGGAGGGGACTTGGTGTCTAGTATATTGTTCTGGTAACTAAGAAACTAGAAGCAAGGAAACCAATTAGCAGGCTGTTGAAATAGTCTAGGTCAACAGTTTTCAAACATGGTCTATAGAAAGTAGAGATAATATGGCCAGGGATAAAGCCCATCTTGGATTCATGTCAGAAATGTATACTATGTTATTATTAGTAGTTGTGATAGCAGTAGTGGTAGTAGTAGTGGTAGTAGTAATAGTAGTAGTAGCAGTAGTAGTAGTAGCAATAATAGTAGTAGTAGAAGATGAAACAGAAGAAGAAGAAGAAGAAGAAGAAGAAGAAGAAGAAGAAGAAGAAGAAGAAGAAAAAGAAGAAGAAGAAAAAGAAGAAGGAGAAGTAGTAATAGTAGTAGTAGTAGTAGCAGTAGTTGTAGCATTAGTAGTAGTAGTCTTTGATCTAGTCACACTTGACGTCTATATTTTTCATGAACAATGACACTATATTTCTTGGCTCTAAACGTTATTTCTGGCTGTCTTCATACCTGGAATGCACTCTCTCAACTCTGTCTACTGACTTCCCTGGCTTCCTTTAAGTCCCACTTAAATGCTATATTTAACAAGAAGCCTTTCACAACACCTCTTAATTCTAGTGTCTTTCCTCTCCCAATTTCTTATTTATCTTATATATAGTCAATTTGTTTATACTTGTTGCTATTTTGTCTCCCCCATTAGATTGAATGCTCCTTGGGGGCAGGGACTTTTATCTCTTTTATCTCTTCTGTAATCTCCAGTGCTTAACACAGTAATTGACACATAATAGATGCTTAATAAGAAATTACTGATTGATTGGTTGACTGATGCTCTATGTTCTTGTGTGTCCATAGTTATTTTTATGTTGTCTTCTCTCCTCTTATATAATGTAAACTCTTTACAAGGACATTTCTGTTCACAACCTTAAGTATCCACAACACTTAACATACTTTGTGACACATAGTAAGTGCTTGATAATTTTTTTTCCCTGACTAACTCACTGTCCATGTTCTGTTGCTTACTCATACTGAGATTTTTGTCCATTCAAATGCCTGTGTTCCTTTTTTATGTGATCTTTTATCTATACCAATATATATTTTTTTCAAACTATAAAATTAAGAGTTATGATTCAATACTACACTTCATTGAACAGGCACCAGAAACAGGTAGCTTGGCATAATGGCAGTTGGGCTTGGGATGAAAGAGATCTGAGTTTGAATTCTTCTTTAGCCTTTTCCTAATTGTGGGGCACTGGGAAATCATTTAAATTCTCTAAGTTCCAGCATCTTTATTTGTAAAATGATTATAATAATAAAATTAAGTTATAGGTTGCTTCAATGACCAAATGAGATAATACATGTAAAAATATAAACCTTAAGGCATTGTATAAATGTAAGATATTGTTGTTGTTATTGTTATTACTATTATTAATGATCTATTATGTACAGAGATACTAGGATACATGGACAAAGACAAGCATCCTTGGCTCCATATAAATGATAGCTATCATCAACATTTATTATTAACATTTCTTGCCTATTATGTGCCGACACCCTGGCATGTAAAAACATATATAAGATATCTCAAAACTTAGAAAGGACATATGCACAAACAAGCACAATACAAAATAAAATATGATATTCTTACGGGAGTAAAATGTGTTTGGAGTGCCTTCTAATACTACAATATTAATTGAACATCACATATATAGTTGATTATCACTTTGGAAAAAACATCCACTAACCTCAGATGTTCTTAGTGGGACAGATGATTCAGAGAGGACAAGTAAATGGGATCATATCTCTAGACATGAAAGTGACCTAGAATTCATCTAGTCAAATCCTATTTATTTTATAGCAGAGGATTCTGAGGGTCAAGAAAGTGATTTGACCAAGTGTAATGGGTAGAGTCAGAGAGCTGGACATGTAAACCTAGTTCCTCTAATTCCATAGCTGGTGCTCTTTGCTTTGGAACACTCTGCTTCTTGTTGCTGAAAGCAATCCATCAAGACAATACAGCTCAACAGGACTGGTTCAAGCTGGTTTAAAGCTTTCAAGAGCCTGGATGAATTTTCCAGTGGTAGCTTCAATTTTCATCACTGGCATCAATTTGTGTCATAAGGTAAGGATCCCTCTTGATTATATCTGCTCCATTTAGCTAAAGAGCATTTTTCAATCAATGCTCTTGCCACCTCTAAGTAAAGATACTCAAGTTTTACAGACAAAGCCTGAAACCTTCTTAATTATTTACATTATTACTCAGAAAGAAGAGCTTAGGTTCAATGACTATTGTAATGCAAATTACAGAGCAATCTAAGCTGCCTGTCTCTGGCTTTACTACCTTATTATTATTTAGTGGTTCTCTAGCAGTGAACTCAGAGATCATGCAAATGTGTTCTTTGGTAAAGTCACTATGTAGCTGAATAATTTGTCTCAAAGGAAGTCAAACCTTATGTAGAATCACTCATGAAGATTATTTATCAAAGCTTTTCTTTAAAAAAAAAAGGCAAGCTTCTGATTATATTGAGGCCTACTTTACCTCTGACAGAAAGCCTATCAGGGATGCTATTATTAAGCCATAAATGCCTGTATTAAAATATGTTTTCTGTATGTTACTGTATTACTAATTCATGTTATGGTTCTGTACCATTGGCTTTCTAATATTTCATACCAAAAACAAAAGTGCAATAACTACAGCAAATGAAACCATGATACATTTATTTGAACTTCAGAGCCAACAAATGTGCCCTCTTTGTACTATATCCAGACAAGTTATTTTACACAGATACAAATAAATTCAGCGCTAGGATAGTCATTTATTCACTATATGCATTCCTTGGACTACCTTCAGACTGATAGTTATTTTAATTGGTCAGCAATTCATATTTTTACAAGAGTTGGGTAGAGTGCATTTATAGCCAGTTTATTATGTAGCAAATTTATTCATCAATTAGTTTTCTTTTATGAAACATTGTTTCCTAGTTGCGTTTTTTGCCTGTCGTGTTTTGCAAATTTGTGTTGCTTTCTTGACAAACGCTCTATAATGGATTCAATTCTACTAATACTACTGGAATTGTTAGGGATGGGGAATGTTACTGACAGATCAGACTCAAAATAGCATCCTGGTTTTTTTTTAGGTTCTATGCTGGGATGAGATGAGGTATAGATTACTCAATTTATAACAAGAGGAAGTTAATTAAGCCACAGCATGGAAAGTCCATTAACAAATATACTCTAGCACTTGTCTTGAGGTAGATATGGCTTCTCTCAGCTCTCTATGGAAACATATCTTGTAGCAGGGTACTTGTGTGGTCTTAAGATATCTGCCACATAAAAAGTACAGTGATGTGGAAGTTATTTGGGATATAAAATCAGAGAATTTGGGTTTTGATTCCGTCTCTATCACTTATTATTTGTATTACCTTGGAAAAGTTAATTTCCTCCATGCTGATGTGAGGGGGCAGGATTCTAAGTGACTGGTATGTTCAAACACTGTTTTAGGCAGTATGATACATGGAACAGTACAATAAAAATGATCCTTTCTTATTAGGTGCAATCTGAGTAAGTTCCTTTTAAGTGTATTTTATTTATTTGTTTGTAATTGACATTACAGACTATTATCTAGGCAAAAATTTCAAGTCATAAAGTATTGGGTTGAAGACCTCCCATTAATACATATTGACTCTTGAAAAACTCAAACGACTTGAGCAAGTGATTTAAACTGTCAGTGTTCTAGGCAACTTTCAAAGATTATGCATTTCAAATAAGGTGGAAACTTTCATTGATGGAGAAAGTTTCCTCAACTGGAATTTCCTTATATTAATAACACCACAGGAATAGCCCTTATCCCTATGCATATCTATTTGACACATACTGACAATGTGACACAGGACACATTACTTGACCTATCAATGCCATCAAGTAAGATCTCTCAGGGATAGTGGGTAGAGGGCTATTGTTTGAGACAGGAAGTGAACTCAAATATGGTCTCAGATATTAACTGTGCCACCTTAGGCAAATCACTTAATGACTCTAAGCTTCCAATTCCTTTTTTTTTTTTTTTTTGCTTTTTGGAGGAGGAAAGGTAGGGTAATTGGGGTTAAGTGACTTAGCCAAGGTCACATAGCTGGTAAGTGTTAAGTGTCTGAGACTGGATTTGAACCCAGGTCCTCTTCATTCTGGGGCCAGTGGTTTATTCACTCCACCATCTAGCCACCCCTTAAGCCTCCAATTCTTTAACTGTAAAATGATGGGTGTTGAGCTCAATGACACACAATTCTAAATTTTTGATCTCTAATCATATGACTAAATTCTAGACCACTTGCAATTTCATTAGTGGAGGGAACTTCCCCCTACAAATCCCTGAAATGAATGAATCTCAGGTCTAGAATCCCCACTAATCCACAAAAAGAATAGTTTCATAAAATATTTAACTAATATATGATATATAAAAGTTCTTTTAAATAGTCCCAGAGAGGTTAAATGACTTAATCACAATATATTCACATGTGTAGGGAAGTTTAGAATTCATTTCGTAACTCTTAGTACATGCTACATTGCCACATAATAAATGTTTAATGAATGCTTGCTGACATGAAGTACTTGGGTCATAAAACACAGAAGTATAAAGGGGGTGCCTACGTGGCACAGCAAACAGAACATCAGCCCTAGAGTCAGGAGGACCTGAGTTCAAATCCGGCCTTAGACACTGAACACAAAAATTACCTGTGTGACCTTACACAAGTCACTTAACCCCAATTGCCCTTCCCTCCAAAAAAACAAAAAAAAAAAACACAGAAGTATAAGCCCACGAAGTAGCTGGATCAGTGTTTCCAAAATGAAGTCCTTTCTTTCTGTTAATTTGGAACACTGAGTCCACCCCCTTAACTTATCACAGCCCCACCTTGGGTGTAGATAGAATGTTAAAAAAAAAATTAAAATAGAGTTGTAATACTGGTAATGATTCTAATAACAGCCTTAGAAAAAGCTGTTATTAGAGATTGATGACAAAGCAGACACAGCCTCTAGCAGAGACAAAATAATGGAAAGTAGAAAAGTAATGACTTTTTGTCAAGTACAGCTTTGGAAACAAGGAGACATGATTTTTACTCTGAATGTTAAGAAGAGGGGTCATGTACATTTTCCATCAAAATGTGATTTTGATAGAAGCCCTGAAAAGTACACTTCAATAATTAAGTGAATCCTTGATCTAATTCTCATGGGTATTCTCTCTAGTTGTACATAACAGCTAAGAGACACACTCTTATCCTATATAATTTTTTTCTTGAAAGGTAGCAAGGTTTAGTGTAAAATCATATTGAACATGAACATTTCAACCTCTGATTATGATTATTAAATTTGTAATCCAAGACAAATTAGTCATTTCTCTGAGCCTCAGTTTTCTGATTTGGAAATAGGAGATTACCCTATTCACAGATAAGAATGAAGCTGACTAGAACCACCTCCTTAAAAAGAGAATAATAGCACAACAAATATTGACTATGATTAATTTATTAGCAGCAATAGTGTCTGTAGTCATTTAGGTTCTATGACAGTAAGAGATGAAGTACTGGTAAGTCATCCATTGGTTAAAAGGAGGTTAATTTAGTCAACCCAAAGGAGAGATATTAACAAAGATACTATTAACAAAGATATAGGACAAGTTGGGATTTATAATTTTTTAAAAATGCTAATTTCCAGTGATCTTAGGCAAAGATGTTCAGTAAAGAGCATGACCAACTGGAGCACTGGGCATTTTGGGTTCTGAAAATGAGCAAGTAGAATGTCACAATTTTCTATTGGCTCAGTTTTAATTCTATCTTTCATTAATCCAAGTAAGACTGGAATCTTCTCAAATATTGAAAGAGAATTGGTTAAAAAAACAACCTTAGAGGGGGGCTGAACCAAGATGGCAGAGTAAAAGCAGGAACTTGATTGAACTAATTCTTCAATCATCTTCAAAAAACTGCAAATACTAGTCTAAACAAATTTTAGAGCTACAGAACCCACAAATTACCAGAGTGAAACATATCTTCAGCATCTTCAGCAGCTGTGAAAACCACAGTGACTTGGAACAAAGCCCTCCCCTCCGGAAGCAGAGTTCTAATGTGGCAAAGAGCTCAAAAGTCAAGTAATTGAGTAACAACAAGAACAAGCAAAGTAAGCAAAGCAAGTACAGTAATCCAAATTTAGATACATTTTTGGGGGGACCAAAAGGATCAAAGCATGGGACAAGAGGAAGACAACACAGTCAAAACTCCTGAACCAAATGCTTCCAAGAAAAATGTGAACTGGTCACAAGCCATGGGGAGCTCAAGAAGGATTTTAAAAATCAAGTAAGAGAAGTGGAGGAAAAATTGGGAAGAGAAATGAGAATGATGCAAGAAAATCATGAAAAGAGAATCAACAACCTGATTGAAGAAAATAACACCATAAAAAATAGACTAACTCAAATGGCAAAAGAGGCCCAAAAAGCCAATGAGGAGAAGAATACCTTAAAAAGCTAAATTTTCCAGATGGAAAAAGAATCTCAAAAGCTCACTGAAGAGAATAATTCCTTCAGAATTAGATTGGAGCAAATGGAAGTAAATGACCTTATGAGAAATCAAGATATTATTAAACAGA
>JAQQSV010011004.1:0-13121 GCA_028646515.1 Pseudochirops corinnae | reverse complement strand
CACATATAAACCTCACATGTGTATAAGTACGCACATAAAATATATTATCCTTATATAATAAATAAGAATATGGCAATATATTATAAGGACAATATAATGTCTAATATAAAACACTTTGCAAAACTACAAGGATTATATAAATACAAACTACGTAAGCATACACAACTAACTCTAATTATTTAGTATATCCCAAATCAATCAATGTACGTGGCATTTGTGAGAACAAACTCCCCAAACTGAAATAGTATTAGAAGGAATTTTATTGGATCATTTGGTAGAGGAGAATGAGCCAGAAAGAAGATGTGGCTCCATCTCCTCTAGGCTCTGGGAGATTTACAAGGATACCCCCACTCAAACCACATGTGCATAGTTACATCATTTTGCTGAGAGGGCTACCTGAAAGCAAGGTACATTGAGTTAGATATCAATAAATGTAAACATTCAATAAAATTTGGGCAAAGCCAAAACAAAAGGGAACCCAAAATGCAAACTTTGGGTGAGCCCAAAACAAGATCTTAGTGAGTGGAACCCAAACACAAATATTTTGGGTGGATCCAGGATCTGAGGGAATCAAAAATTCTTTATAACCGTCTTCGGCATTCCTGGACAGTTACTGAGGTCCGGGCAACATTGTGGGTTCAAACAATTTCTAAGCAAATAAAATTAGAGTTAAGCAATATGATGATAGGTTTTCTGAAAGATATAATATTTTTCACAGACATTTATCAAATTTCTACCATGCCAGACATTGTGCTAGGCACTAGGGTTATAAAGAGCAAAATAAGACAATCTTTTCTTAGGAAGCCTACAATCCATCAGAGTAGTTTCAGCTGCCATGAAGGTGGCTGAAGTGGCTGCCGTGGAGTGCTTAGAGCTTGGTCAGACATCGAAGATGCTAAGGTCATCCATTGCATCCTGGGCCATCATCAGTTGTCCTGACTTTTGTGTGGCCACTGGATGTCGCTGACTCTGAAAGAGAGTGTGAGGCTAAAGACTCTGTGTAGCTCTGCTTCACTTAAATCCAATACATACACAAGTCAAGACATCACCCTGTGATGTCACTGGGTCTCTTCGAAAACGAAGCACAGAAAACAGAACAAAACAAAAAAAGTACATACAAAATTTATAAGTAAATATGACAGAAAGGGTATGAACCAAACTGAGGTCCAAGTGACCTAATGTGAGAATAACATGAGAAGACACAGAAGGAATAGAACACGTTTAGCGAGTGAAACTGGGGAAGGCTTCATGGAGGGTTGTGTCACCTGGGTTGGCCTTAAAAGAAGAGAAGAATTTTCACATGTGCAGATGGAAAAACGATCTGTTTCAGGATATTTAATATAACTGAAAGGATGTCTGAATTGGAATTAGACACTTTGGGTTTGAAGCCTGTCCCTAACACTTACTTGCTGTATGACCCAGGTTAGTTGTTTAACCTATCACAGCCTCAATTTTCCTCATCTGTAAAATGGGTATAATACTACCTACCACACACCCCATTCATTTGTTGTGAAGAATACACTTCATACATCTTGAAATCCTCTTTGAATGGTTGTTGTTTTTATTTGGGGATGTGGCCTGTGCACATGCACTAAAGCAGGTAAGGGCGGTACAAACTCTGATTGAATGAATAATTGCTTTGTAAAGTTATTGTCGTTTACATATATTAAAGGTATAACATGAGCCATGTTGATGCTGGCACCCATGTTCTATGCTGTCCAGGGTACCAGTTTCAAATAATTCCTATATAGGACACCTTCTTTTAAAAACTGCTTCAATTGTCAAACGTGTGCTCAATTTAGCCATTAAAACATCAGCCAGCCTGGTTTTCTGATGTTCTTTAGATAAAATAATTGATTGGATTTTTTTGCTGATCAAATGACTATGGCAATGTTATAGTCATAGCCCATGTCTCAAGTTTTCTTCAATGATAGAAAAATAAGTAAGTAGTAATGAGTAGGGAAATCATTTTATTGGTTCCATTTAAAGTGATGTGACAGTGAATGGAGCCTCTTTATATTTCCTGGCTAGGTTGGTAATGTTGTCATAGGGATGGATTAGCTAATCCAAAAATGGGGAGTCTGTTATCTTGTCAGACTTTCTAGTGCAGAAAGATTGAAAAACCAATGTGCTTAATATATTCTGTCTATTTTCATGGTCTGAACTTAGGATTTCAGTAACTTATTCTATTCAGATAAGTTGCCAAGAGCACTAGGAGGGAGACTATGGGACTTGCTCATGGTGGCGTTTTGTCAGAGTTATGTGTTAATTCAGAATATTTCTATTTTTTAGGCTATTTGACAGAATCAGAGACAATACAGGATTCAGGTCTTTCTGACTCCAGGATTTACCCTCTATTCATTCCATCATGATTCTTCTTATCTTTTCATATCTTTTCTATACCCATTCTACCAAAACCTTCAGGAAAAGGAGAACAAAATAAAGACAGATCATTTTTAGGTTTTTCATTATGCTAGGTAATCTTCCTATATCTTAATTTCAATACAAATAGATTTAATACCTCAATAAATATACTTCCTTGGAATTACTCTGTTTTTCAAGAACAAGTATTTTTGTTTATTTTCCAGAAGATTTTTTGGTTTTGTTTTGTTTTTTAGAGGGCAATTGCTGTTAATTGCCCAAGGTCACATGACTAGTTTTTGTGTTAAGTGTCTGAGGTCGGATTTGAACTCAGGTCCTCCTGACTCCAGGGCCGGTGCTCTATTCACTGCGCCACCCCAGCCGCCCTGATTTTTTTTTTTCGTAGAGCCTGCCACGTGACTTTAAATGGGACCAATGACTTTTGCCAATTCTTTTTTTTTCCACTCAAGTTAACACTGCTTATCTGACCACTCATTGATATGTTCAAGATAGTCCAGGGATTAGAATACTTTAGGATACAATAATTGGAGCATTCCTACATGCCTATAGAATAATAAACCACTCTTTATTCGGAAGTTTGAGGGGAAAAACAAACCATATGCTCTTTTGCTTTTAGCATTTGTTATTTGTATACTATGGTTAAGTATTGTGTGTTATTCCAGCAAAATATATAATCCAAATATATAGAAACAGAATTGTGAGCATCTTTTTTTCTTTCTCCATAAATTGTTTACGCGGAAACCAGCTGGTGTTCGGAGAAGTAAGCTCCAAGAAGAAATTCAGGGTGAAGTCAGCCATAGATCAGTGGGCAAAAGTTTTAATGTGTGAGAACCCACTCTTGGTTTGAAGAATTAGTGAGTTCATTGGGAATTAAAGCAAAACCTCCAAAATCTAGCCATTCCTTTTAATATCCTTTTTTCCCCCCCTTTTCTTCTTCTTTTTTTTTTGGCCTGGAAAAGTATTTATGCAATAGATTTAGATGATAGCTTAAGGAAAACTATCCTGAGTAACTAGAAGATGTCGATCTTTGCCTGAACTTTATCTTTCTTTGGTATGTTTTTATTCTCTTGGGGGAAAACAGAGACTGAGTCATTTATATAGAACGAAGCAGAACATCATTAAATAGGAAATCCATTAAATAGGAAAACCCCAAAAAGGTGTTCTAACTTTGGTAGTTTCTCAAAATCCAGTTTATACGTTCTGCAACAGTCAGTTCCAAAGACATGCAGAAGTGTTTGTTTCAATAGAACCTGTCTTCTCATGTATGTGTGTGTACATGTACATGTGTGCTTTGTTTTAATAGATGGAACTGTAATTTTCATGTATGTATTAAAGATTCATTAAAGTGATCATTGGTTCAAAAATCCTGATCCACCTAGTTTATGTAGCCTTTCTATCCTGTCTCCAATATTTGACCCCTAACTTTATCCCTCCCCCCCACCCATTTATCACTATTGACTTTATAATCAATCCTTTTCCTTCATTTTGTTGTGCAGATTTTAAATGTATGATATCATGCTTAGGACTATAGTAATAGATTCTTATTTCATAAATTCAGGCTGTGATTCCAGTACTGGGCCAGTAGAAGGAGATGTTGAGGCAGAAGATAAAATTAAAACCCACACATACACACACATACACAACCCTTAAATAATTAATATTCTATTTTCCAGTAATAAGAAAGTTGAAGGCTAAATTCATTGCTATTACAATGAACAGTCTCTTCTTTCAGAGAGGTCTCAATATAAAAATATTTCCATAAATGTTTTCTTTATTAGAATGAGTGTTTTGGGAACCATTTCATTTTACTTCTGGGCATAACTTTCATTTAGAGCCCATTCTTTGCTCCCCATTTACACATTGATCCTTAGCTTTGTAGAAGCAGAGTGGGAGGTGACTCAAAGGTTTAGTTGATTCAATTCACTGTAGCTCTTCTACAAGGCACTATGTGGGGAAGGAACTTGGAAGATCCACAGCCTGTCCCTTGTGAGGCCTCTCTCTGGTCACACTGGAGTCTGCTGTGGTCCTGTGGCTCTCCCCTGAGTTAACTTCAAAGCATGTGATTTACTCATCCTTGAGTAGAAGTCCCTGAAAGAGGAAATGCTCTTTCCTTTGTGTCCTCTTTCTGTTGTTCACTAAACAGGACTATGGTACTTTTGAAGGTGTTATATAACTCAACACACAAACCCAACTGGCGCACGTTGCAGTTAGCTTGGTAGGCTAAGTGAAAAATTGTTCTGCAGACATTATTAATAAAAAAACAAAACAAAAAACCAAACTCGAACATTCGGGAGATTTTCCATCTGGTAAACAATCTATTTTGGTATCTATAGTTTCTGTCCCCAGATGATATATTCTTTTGTCTGAGCTGATTAAAACTTTCTCTTAAAATGTCCTGTGATTTTTATATAATGACTGTGTCAATTCAGTAAACAAATTGTCATATTTCAAAGAGTGCATTTCTTGGTGGGCTAAGATTTTAGGCAGAGATCACGTTACGTTGTTCTAAAATTTAGTCTGTATTATTCTTGACATTGATGCCCCAGGATTCCTAGAAAATTTTCCTTATTTTCTTTAAACTTCCCCCACATCCCCCCCTCTAGTATTTAGTGGCAGTATTTCTATGCCAAGCCAATCGTTCTTAAGTCCTTGAAGCTTAAACAACTCTATAGAGGAAATCTGTCAAGCTCCTAGTTCAAACTCAGATCAGCAGGGTGACTTAACTTTTAAATCATTTAAAACATTCAAGATGATTTTGTTTTCATTATGTTTACCCTCCCCTAGCCCCTCTACCTCCTGGAATGTGGAAATTTGCTATGGTATCCTCATTACTTCAAAGACATGCTGTAAGCCTGCTGAAATTGGATCTTATGCTATAATCACTCTGAGTGGTGACGAAATGAATTTAGCTGTAGGTCAGAGTCTTGTTAAAGTTAATAGCTATGCTCTCTATAGGTCACTCTGATTTACTTTTTTTTTTTTTACCCTCTTTAAAGGAAAGCAAAAGGAATATTGTTTAAAAGAAGCACAGGTTTTACGAATGGCTATGCATTTTGTGAAAAACTACAGGAGTTAAAGCTGGGCTCAACGGTAGAGGAAACAGTAACTGGGGATTATGCCTTAATCATAAATGGGCAGAGTTTGGTGAGTATTTTGTAGTAAGCCTTTGTCCTGCCTTGTTCTTCACCCCGATAATTGTCTCTTTTGTATTGTCCCAACGGGGTCCTCTTTCATATTTCCCAAACTTCTGACATGTGGAGAAACACAGCTCGTACAAATTATGGTTTCACTTCTGCAAAGGAAATTTCCAATATTAATTTCATATTTGTTGTCCTTTGAACTCCCATGCAGTGAAATGGTGGGTCCTTAAAACTATCACATTCACAGGATCTCATTCTTGTCCTATTGAGCATGGGCCATTTAATGCTATTATTTAAGAGTTTGTGTAAGGGGAATATTACAAATCCGTGCCAATGAATTAACAGAATGCAACAGGATGGATGGAATACAATTGTTTTTCTTCCTAATGTTTGGGATTTGAGGAGCACAACCTGACCTTCAAATAATTACTATACCAAATTATTGCCATTAAGATACCTCTGGTGGTTTTCCAAAATAGCAGCATTTTATAGTGATGCCAAACAATTTGCTTTGATTAGGAAATCTGGTTCTTGTCATAATAGAATAAACTTGCATTGTGCTTTTAATGTAGTTCAGGGTCTAAATCTTGAACAAGTATCAAAGTGTCCTTCTGAGCTTCTAATTTAGAAGACAAAAGCTCCAATTGCACTATGCTGGAATTATCATTTCTATGCACAAAAGACCTAATCTCACATCTTTCTCCGGCTTTGATGTGCATTTTTCACTTTGGGAGTTTGAAGAAGAAATATATCTTCCTGTAGACAGTTTCTTAGAGGACAAAAGCAGTTGGATGTGAGTATATTGTATTTTTTCCCCCTGTGATCAGCTGTCTGTTAGCTCTTAGTGTTTAAAGCATTATCCAGCTGGATTCCAGACATAATGATGTGTTGCCTTCCACACCATGGAAAGTTACAGAGCTCAGCTGCAGGCCAAACTCAGTTGAAAGGTTATAGAGGCGGTGCTACCCTCTTCTCTTGCATAGATTAGCAGCAATCCAAGGATGTAACATGGCAGTTGGTCACCTAATTATTAGCCTCTCTTCCAGTTGGGAAGGTGATCATTCTGAAAGCATTGTTACAAGGCAGTGGTTCGATTCCCCTTTCGTAGATCCAAGGAGAAGATGAAGTAGTGGGAAAAGAACAATTTGGAGTTGAGCCATTTTAAATGTTTACCTCTGTATATTCTACCAAATCCAAGTTTCTTTCCAAGAAGAATTGTTCATATGTCAAGTGGTGTGGGTATAGATTTTCTTTAAAGAAAAAAGTCACAGACCTTTATTTTGTCTAAATCTAAACCTCAAGCTTTATAGGGTTTAGATGTGACCACTCTATCATACAGATTGCTAACACCCCTCCTTCATCCTTTGATTAAGTGTTAGGATGGCCAGTAGTTGTAGACTAAACTGAAAGGCATCATTTGTTCCTAGACAGAAGATTGGGTTCTGTGTGTACATGGTCATACTTTCTCTAAGCCCTTGTATCATACAGCCCATATCAGGTTAGCAGACCCTTTTATATACTGCATCATGAAATACTTCTCATTAATGACTCAAAGGAATACGACTTCAACCAAATCTTCATTTCTTAATATTATTGCCTTACGGAGTAGCATGTTATATTAGAAAGAGAAGAGGATTAAGAAACTGAGTTTTGCTATATATTAGCTAATTATTTTTAGCAAGTCATAGGATCATAAGATCATAAGTTTAAGACTTAGAAGGAACCTCACAGATCATCTGGTTGCATCTCCTTCTTTTTTCATATGAGGAACTGGGACCTGGAGAGGTAAAGTGATCTGCCAGAAGTCAGAGAACTAACAGATAGTAGAGCTGGGCTTCACACTCAGGTTCTCTGAATCTAAGTCCAGTACTGTGTAACCTAATACTATCAGCCTTACTTTCCTTTTCCTTAAAATGGGGTTGATACTACCTCTCCTGAATACCTCATAGGGCTATTTGGAGGAGCAAGTGAATTAATGTTTTTGAAAGTTTTATTTAATGCAAAGAGCTAAAAACATGAGATAGTATTATATATAGGGATATGTCTTTGAACAAGAAAATAAAATAATTAATAAAATGTTTTTATAATATTTGTTATTGTGCATTTCCGAAGGTCATTTTGTATGACTGTGACCTTGAATTTAAACTATTTCATGATATGTAATTTACCTCATATGTTCTGTATCTAACATAGAAATTAAAGAATTTTTTCAAAATTCAGATTTTGTAGCAAGGGTAGGAATCTGGCTTAGGCCACTGTCTTCTTGAAGATGATGTTTATAAATCAGAACATCTCCAATAGAAATATTGTAATTGGGGGCTAAGGCTACTATCTATCCTATTTTGGAAAAGATAGTATTTTCTTGCTAGCGATTTGTGAGTGTCTAGAAATGCAACACCATATTGATAGTTAACCAATCAGCGATCTTGGATTGTCCCTAATTACTACAATAACATGCTATCATGCCTGGAGATAGATACTACTGGTGTCATTGACATCAACAGAAGGCGCTGTCTTGTGTGTATTTTTGTGTATATCTCTGTGAAACAGGGTTTATACTGGGAAGGAAATAGGGACGGGATTAGATTCTGAAAAGGCAGCTGTATATTACACAAACCACAGGAGAAAGAGGCAGCAACGTACTTTTATTTATTTTTTCTTTTGCCAATTCCTCAGCCTTTTTGTTGCCTTTTGTTGTCTTGCTTCCTTAGATCCATGATCTCATTAAAATAAGTTATCCTTCCAAAGGTGTTGATCACACCCATCCATACCTTCTCATACGCAACTCATGGGTATATTCTGCCATAAATTCTCCACTGAGGGTTTACCAATGTGCTGAGACCTTCCTCTATGTATTTTAATAAAATGACTACCAGTGTGGTGCTCAGTCAAGGCTGGTCATCTGTTATTACTCAGTCTTGCTGTATGATTAGACTGTCTCTTTTTCCTATCATGCAGAAACTGGATGTTATATATACATATATATACATATATATACACATATATGTATATATACATATATATGTGTATATATGTGTGTGTATATGTAAATATACACATATATATGCACATACATACTACTTATTGTGCACATGGTGTTGTTTATATACTATAGTTTAATTCCATTCACAATGTGTCTGTATATTGCCCTTTAGGTGTTCAGTAATTTTTATATCCAGGAGATTGGCATATTCTATGATTTGTAGCCATATGGCATTACCAGAAGAATATCAGTGTTAAAAAGGTGGATTTTTGTTTTAGGCAGCAACTTGGGATCATTGAAAAGATTTTCCAGTTTTCCAGTTTTCCAAATGCAACCTGCCCTACCCTCTGCCCCCTTTTTGATTTTTGCTCTAATTCATTACCATTCTGTAGTGTCTATTAAAGATACTGATGGGCCAACCCTCCATTTAACCACATGTCAAAAATTGGACAGTAGACATTCTTCCTTAATATGTTTCTTCCTGTGGATGTTGTTAAGACAAATGCTTTTAAATGAGTCTATTCCAAAGCTTGGTACAATTAGTAAGATATCATCTACATTTCTATGTTTTGTCTGAGACAAAGGGTTATTAAACAACACATTCTCTGTCATTACATTTATCAAGGAATTTTGTCTGATCTTAACATATGCAAAGCAGCATTTTAAAGTAAATTCCTTTAAAATAATAAGAAAAAGAATGTTCACAGAGAGATCTTGGTTTCCTACAACATTCAGCTAATTGTTTAACTGAGAAATCTGGTATGTTGAAGAGACTGTTGGCCAGAGTTGCCTATTCTCTTCTCATATTTTTATCAATAGTTCTCTCAATTCATGTATAGATCATTCTTTTAAATTAACTTTTGTTTATTTTTAGTTTACATCATTCATTTCTATGAGATTTCGAGTTACAAATTTTCTCTCCATCTTTCCCCTACCCACCACCCCAAAACAGAGATCCCGCTGTATACCCCTTCCCCTAATCTGTTCTCTCCTATGTCCTCCCCCATTACTCCCTCTGACTTTCTGTTAGGGCAAGATGGATCTCCCTACCCCAGTGCCTGCATATCATGATTTCCAGTTGCATGTAATTATTATTATTAATAATAATAATATATATACACATATATTTAACATTTGATTATAGAACTTTAAATTCTAGATTCTTTTCCTTCTTCTCTCATCACCCACATCCACTGGAAAGACAAGCAATTCAACACAGGCTTTATATGTGTAGTTACACAGAGCATCTCCACAATGGACATATTGTGAAAGGCTGACTATATTTCCCTCCTTCCTATCCCACTCCCCCCCCCCCCCACCTTGCTCTATTCTCTACTTTGTCCCTGTCCCTTCACAGAAGTCCATGATTTTTTCCTGTTGTTGGTTATCTTCTCTTCTTTCAGGAGAGACTTAAAGGCAGAAAAGTGGTACAGTGTTTAGAGCGCTGGATTAAATACTCAAAATTCTAAAAACTCTAACATCTTTGGCATCTAATTCTTTTTATGCATACTTGGACTTGTTCAGGTATCTTTCTGACTTTTTTTTGTGTTCATTCCTCCTTCCTTATTTGGTTCATTGGATACTTGGATATTAGAGTAGCAGTGGTAGTTCCATTGTTATTAATGAAAAAAATTTATTATAAAATGTTCAATTTTCTGTTCCATTTTCATCTGTTTGTTGTCTTCATTTTTATGTTTGAGGACTGTCATTTATTCTCAGTTCCTTCTCTGTTAAATGAGGGAGTTGGACTTCGTGTCCTTTGAGGTCCCTTCTACCTCCGGAGCTAGCTATGATCCTATGATTCTATCATCTGGATTAACTGGGCCACAAAACAAGTTTCCTGCAAACTCATTTCCCCTTGAACTTCTTGCTGTTTTATGAGACAGTTCTTTTTGTAACATGCCATCATTCCCCAAGGTGCTACCCACACCTCACCTATTTAACTTTGGCCGGGAAGTCAGAAATTTGCTTGCTAAAATGATTCCTCAGGGTTGTTGTTTTTTTCCTCCTCTTTATGGTAATATATGAAGTCACTTAAACTTTTTTGTAGGTATAGCCCGCCATTCCATGGGGATACCCCTCAATAGCCATTAGCCAGTCACATGTTGGAACTGGGACTAATTGTGGGATTTTTATTTTTATTTTAAAATTCTGGGGAAAATATTCCAGATAGGTATGATGATGATGATGATGATGATGATGATGATGATGATCTGACTTCCTACTTAACATTTAGGTAGCACTTACTATGTCCCAGATATTGTTCTAAGCACTTTACAATTATTTTCCCATTTAATCCTCACAACAATCGTAGGGGGTGGGTGCTATTATTATTCCCGTTTTATAGATGTGGAAACTGAGGCAAAAAGAGGTTAAGTGACTTGTCCAGGGTTACACAGTCAGTAAACGTCTGAGGCTGGATTTGGACTCAGGTCTTCCTGTCTCTATGCACTGTAGCACCTATCTGCCTTTGTGCTCCTCTGACCTTCCCTACAAAGTCTCCAAGAGATGGTTGAAGCTCTGGTCAGTGATGCAGTTGATGATGCAGTTGGTATGGTGCTGATGGCACCAGCTTTGGTGAGACACCCCAAACTGCCCTTTAAAGACAATATACCTCTCCCAGAGTTGGAGAAGGAAGCAAAAGCCTGGACCTTTCTCTGCGCAAGGAAAGAGTTAGAGTGATTACCATTTTTGGCTATAGTTGGGAGTATCCTGTTTGTTCTCTTTTCTCCTTCTCCTCTGTTATTTCTTTACTATTTATTCTCATTGTTATATAGGGAAATTACTGGTTGCTAACTTCTATTTATTTAGTTTTTTGGAGGGGGGAAGGCAAGACAATTGGGGTTAAGTGATTTGCCCAAGGTCATACAGCTAGTTAAGTGTCAAGTGTCTGAGGCCAAATTTGAACTCAGGTCCTCCTGACTTCAGGGCCCATTCTCTAGTCACTGTACCACCTAGCCGCCTCGGTTGCTAACCTTTATAAAATGGTCAGTGTTCATGGGAATGTCAGATGGGAAGGAAGGATAGTGTGAGAAAAGTGGAAGAAACACCAGTCACTTCTTGTGAAACACAGGCTGGGAGAAATGGCATTATGGTTGCCATGGAGGTGAAGAGTAGAATCACAAATCTTCTGAGGCTGTAGTATTACTTAGCTAGCTTAAGGTGAAAAAATAGAAGTAATAAGCAGAGAAAGGTTAATAACATAAAACAGCATTTTTGAAATCTCCTAAACCAGGAGAGAAAATAGGTCTCCTTGGGACAAATGTGGGCCAGTCTAGGATGGAGCGGAGAAAAAGAGGTTGTTTTTCAGGTACATGACATATATCCTTTTTTGTATTCTTTTGTACCCTATGCCTACCTCCCTTTACAGAAGCAAATTGCCAGATGATGAGAATTTTTAGAGGGACTCTGCTCAACCTCTTTACTCATTGCCCACACTTATCATTGATATTTACCTTACATGTGGAAGCAACTTCACAGTGAATTTTGCTTTTCTTAACAGTAGAAACTACCCCCATCACATGTGGAATATTGTCTCTAAAGGGCATCTGGGAACATCTCGTTAAATCTGGTCCTATGGTTACACACCTTCTCAGTCTAGTGTCAATTGTTTTATTAGCACGAACTTCAGCCACCTCTCAGAGTCTCTCTAGATAAGTCCAGAGGAGCATAAATTTATGGCCAAATGATTATTTAAATCTTGGTGCTAAGATAGAAGATGAAATTCTCATCTCTCATTCTCAACCTTACTTAGCCCTACTTCCTTTCCTCCTGACCTCTTCTATTTGTCAGTAACTAAGTTATTTTCTGTTTATAAAAATATTATCTATTACTCTTTTGTGTGTGACTTTTGATTCTTGGCATTTCTATCTCCTTCTTAAAGTCTACATTGTTTTTAAATGTGAAGCTTCTAAGTATCCTATGAGCCTTTGCCTCCTGTCATTTCTTACTACATTGTCATATTTTCCAATATACTTTTCACCATCTAATGCCCATCTTTGCTTTAAAGTCTCTCAGAATTAAGGAAGGCAAGCTCCTTGAGTTGTAGGGACTATTTGTATCCTCAGTGCCTAGCATGATGCTGGCTCCATAGTTGGACTTAATAGTTTTTGAATGAATGAATACAAAATAGATGATTTAGTTGGAAGGACCTAACCTGATTTTTTCAAAGAATTTCTTACCTTTTCATCCTCTGAAACAGATGTTGACATATAAGCTGAAGTGATCCCCATAAAGATTATTTTGCTTATGTTCACCATGAGCATTACCAAGCTAGATTACTATCCACAAAATGTTTCTTTCGCTTTTGGACAAAGGATGAAAGAAACTCCTTTACCTCTTGAAGAGAACCTGTGAGCCATCCTTCCATTTAATTTCATATTTCTTTAATTTTCTGGTTTCACTTGCAGCAAGAATTGGTATGGTTCAGTTCTTCCAGTAGGATGTGGACTCTCATTTTCAGAATATCAGCAACTAAATTAAAGTTTATAGAGATTCTAATAACTGTGATTTGTTGTTGTTGTTTTTTTAGTACCATCTGTTCCCTCTCCTTTCCTCTTTCTTTCTTTCTTTCTTTCTTTCTTTCTTTCTTTCTTTCTTTCTTTCTTTCTTTCTTT
>JAQQSV010011003.1:0-13121 GCA_028646515.1 Pseudochirops corinnae | reverse complement strand
ATGGAGTGAACAAAGGGAAAAAAGAAACAAATCCAAACATGGAAAAGAATGAAAGCATGTGGATTGCTTCAGTCTCCATTTAAACTCTGTTCTTTCTAGATCTTTCTCTGAATGTAGATATCTCCTTCCATGCTGAGACTTGTAGAGTTGTCTTATAACTGTATGTTGCTGAGAAGAGTCCAGTTTATCAAGGTTGGTCATCACACATACGATGTGTCTGTGATTATGTACAAATTTCTACTGGTTCTGCTTTTCTCACTTAGCATCACTTTGTACAAGCTTCTCTAGGTAAATATGAAGTCCATCTCCTCCCCATTTCTTATGGCACAATAGTATTCCATTACATTCATGTACCACAACTTGTTTAGCCATTCCCTAATTGATGTGCATTCCCTTAATTTCCTGTTTTTTGCCACCACAAAGAGAGCCACAATAAATATTTTTGACATATGGAGATCCTATAATTTTTAGACGCTTAAAATGTGTTTTAATCTGACCTTAGCTATCATCTCACTCAACTTACTATTGCAACATATAAATGTTCTTGTACTTAAGAAACTATTTTCTTTTGAAAGATCACAGCAATAAAATTCAGGTGTCTCAGGTTTACTCTGAATAGATGACTTCCAATTAAATCCCAGGACCCTTTTAAGGTTTTTATATTTAGGCAGCAGAAAGACAGTTATTTATTAGTTGTATACTATCCTTCTTTTAAAAAATCAAGAGGTCAGACTCTTGAGCAAGACATTCACTTTTTTATTTCTTTCATTTGAGGTTAGGCCTCTTAAGCACCTGGCCAATGACAGAAAAAAAAATCTTCCTAACTTGTTTTGGAAACTGGACTCTAAATGGCTATGGATGGATTTATTGTACTGGCAGAATAACACCCACTGTTTCTGAAAGACTGCTCTAATTTTTATGTCTACATGAATATTATAAAAACCAATTAGAATCAATGCAGCTCAAGGAAATCATCATGTGGCTCTGCTGCAACATTTCTAAACAGAAATGTACCAATAATTATCAAAACTAAAATTAGAATTGAAAAAAAGACCAGAGAGAAGGTATGTTAGGGGAAAGCCAAATCACAACATTCTTGTTTTACTGATATGATGGAGCTTTGCCCTAATATAGATCACCTAATGTAAAGGCACTCACAGGGGTGATGCCAGGGACCTGCTCTTGGGAGGAGACATCCTAAGGTTCCCCTTTTGAATGGGTGGGATTGCCTCTTTCTGTTGGCTGTACAGAAGAGCAAGATGCATCTTTAAAGCTACCAGTCTGAAAAAGTCTGTCTGTATGTCTCTCTTTCTCTCTCTCTCTCTCTGTTTCTCTCTCTCTCTCTCTTTCTCTCTCTCTCTCTTTCATCCATTAAAAGTATGCCCTCTGAATGGGCATTTAGTAATAATAATAATAATAATAATAATAATAATAATATCTAGCTTTTATATAGTGATGAAATATGAGTAAATAGAAGAAAACTGAATACATTGAAGAAACAGCATATATGAAGATACCTCCAACAGGTAAATCCAGAAGAAAAGTGATTTGATGATAAATACAAGATGAAGTTTCAGGAAAAAACAAAATGTATGGCTTAGCCATCACTCTAAGAGTAGGTGAAAAATATGAAAGAAGAAACAAAAACAAAAAAGTGTAGTTCTTGAAAGAAAATAGGAAAGAGAATGAAAAGTTTAGAGCAGCAGGTAAAAAAGTTTACTCGAGTATTAGACTTTCTCAAAAACCGAATACAGGAAATACAACTCAATGACTATTAATTAACAAGCAATATTGGAACAACGTATAATGATTGGAAAATTAAAGAATGTTTCAACTCTCTAATAGGAAAAAAAAAGAATTGACTAGGAAAACAGTTTATCTCTACAATCAAAAACAGGTGACTGGGAAAATGAATAATTTTAGAACCAAAGGACACCCTGAAAACTCTGATGCAAACAAACAGAAAAAAGGCAAAAATCCTAGGTGATACAATTCATAAAGTCATAAAAGAAAACTACCAGAGCTATTAGAAACCAGAGGGCAAACTCAAAGCAGAAAATAAATCTACCAATCCTCTTCTAATAGAAACTCTATATAAAAACCCAGTAATATCATAGCCCAAATCCAGGAGTATTAAATAAAGAAATATTGCAAGAAGTCAGAAAGAAATTAAAACTATATTACAACAAATTATATGGTGTTTCAAGGTTTTCTCATTTTTTTAAAAGAAAAAATCTTAGAGCAGCATTAAAATACAAAAGCAAAAGCTACAACTAAGATTGCTAATTCTAGAAAAATGAGCATAATACATTTGAGTGAAAATGAAATTTTAATAGAATAGAGGACTTCCAAGTATCCTTGATGAAAATGCCAAAACTGGGAAGAATCTTTGAAAGGGAAATAGAAGATATCCTACCAAAAAGGTGTTCTTAGAGAACTTTTTAGTTTCAATCGACCAAAACAATTTCACTAAAGTAGTAAGACATAATATATACCCATATAACAATAATTTTTTCTATATGTTGCCAACAAAGCACAGAAGGATACAAAATTAAATTCCATTCAAAATTAAAATGGGATATATAAAACATCTGTGTACACATACTAGGACACACTGGAATTATACTACAAAATACTCTTTACAGAGATCAAAAAGAAATAATTGGAGAGATTATTATGATTGATATGCTATAGTATAAATATCAATCATGAGCAAAGGGATTTGTGAGAAGATGGCATTTTTCAGAAGGTAGAGTAATTCAGATCCCAAGCAAATAAAAGAGCATAAATTAGAATTACTCCACCAATTCTAGTAATACACAAAATACTGTGAGAATCCTGCAGAAACCCAGAACAAGACAGAGCAGGGAGAAGGTGCAGTGTAAAATAGATGGATCCCATAAGCACGGCAATCAGAAAATTTCAAAGCATCAGGAGAAAGCCTGAGTTAGGTAGGGTGACCCTTGAGCCCTAGTCACAGCAGAAAAGGGGTACCAAAGAATATCCTGGCAGGATTGACTGCAGTGTTTTGTGTATCTAGTCTATTCCACTGATGTACTGCTCTATTTCTTAGCCAGTAACAAGTAGTTTTGATGATTGCTGCTTTATAATACAATTTAAGATCTGGTATGCCTAGGTCACCTTCCTTGCCATTTCTTTTTCATTAATTTTCTTGATATTCTGCACCTTTTGTTCTTCTAGATGAATTTTGTTATTTTTTTTTCTAGCCTTATAAAATAATTTTTTGGCATTTTGATTGGTATGGTACTGAATAAATAAATTAATTTACGTAGAATTGTCATTTTTATTATATTACCTCAGCCTACCCATGAGCAACTGAAGTTTTTCCAACTATTTAGATCTGACTTAATTTGTGTGAAAAGTGATTTGTAATTGTGTTCATATAGTTCCTAGGTTCGTTTTGGCAGCTAGACTTCCAAATATTTTATAATGTCTACAGTCATGTTCAGAGGAATTTCTTTTTCAATCTCTTGCTATTGGGCTTTGTTAGTAATATATAGAAATGCTGAGGATTTAAGTGGGTTTATTTTATATCTTGCAACTTTTCTCCTGTTATTTATTATTTCAAGTAGTTTTTTATTTGATTCTCTAAGTATGTCATCATATCATCTACAGAGAATGATAGTTTTATCTCTTCTTTGCTTATTCTAATTCCTTCAATTTGTTTTTCTTCTCCTATTGCTAATGCTAACTTTTCTGGTAGCATATTGAATAAGAGGGGTGATAATGGACATCCTTTTTCACCACTGATCTTATTGTACATGCTTCTAGCTTCTCCTCATTACATATAACACTTGTTGATAGTTTTAAGTAGATGCTACTTATCATTTTAAGGAAGACTCCATTTAATCCCATGCTCTCTAGTGTTTTTAATAGGAATGGGTGTTGTCTTTTGTCAAATGCTTTTTCTGCATCTGTTAAGATAATCATATGATTTCTATTAGTTTTGCTGTTGATTTTATTAATGCTGCTGATAGTTTTCCTGATATTGAATCAGTCCTACATTCCTGGAATAAGTTCTACCTCATCACAGTATATTATTCTCATGATAAGTTGCTCTAATCTTTTTGCTAATATTTTATTTAAAAAATTTGCATCTATATTCATTAGGGAAATTGGTCTGTAATTTTCCTTCTCTGTTTTGATCCTTCCTGGTGTAGTTATTAGTACCATATTTGTGTCATAAAGAGAATTTTGTAGAACTCTTTCTTCACCAATTTTTCCAAATAGTCTATATGCTATTGGAATTATTTGTTCTTTAAATGTTTGATAGAATTTATGGCTAACTCTTAATGAGGAAACTCCTTCTATCTATTCATCTGCAACATGTCTGATAGAATTTAGAGAAGGAATATATATATGTATATATATAAACACATATATTATATTTGTGTGTGTTGTTTTATAATTGTATATTGTAGCACATAACATGCTTTATGCTAAACTTTGTAAAATGCTCCTCAAACTTCCTCACTCAAAGACTACACTAAGTTTTGTAAACAAAACAAAACAAAACAAAAATAAAAAACCTCCCACCCCACTTTTCAGACAACACTAGGGGGAAAAAGGAATTATTTTCATGCTATTGAGAAGGAGAGAGGTAGTTTACTGTTGTAGAATAGATAAGATTTGTTTTCAAAATTCCAATTTCTGACATTGTAATAGTAATGTTATTTGATACCTTTGTATTGGGAAAGCTAACAGGTACTTAGCACTTAGTAATTAATCAAGCCTCTGTTAAAGAAACAGAAAGTATGAACCCCTATTGCTGATATAACAGGAAGGGGATGAAACAGGAAATGGCTGAAACAGGAAGGAGCTAATGATGTGTGTATATAAGGAGAAGCCCCTGCTGGGTCAGACAGATCTTCTTGGAGCCAAGTTCTGGAGGATGAGGAAGAGAGGCCGAGGCTGGAGAGAATGATTTTTATTTTGAGAACCTGGATGAAGTGATTTTGATTATGGGAACCAGCTCAAACTTCTGCTGAGACTGAGGACCAGCCAAGCTGATGAGGATTTCCAAGGACCCACCAGAGAGGCAGAAGACTGAGGAATCATGATTGTGGTGTCATATTTTGCTGTTTGTGGCTTTGTTAAGCCTGGACTATCTGGGAACAGAGAATGTAAAGAATTTAAGGTGGACTGGACATTGTAAGTTTCAGTGTAGAACAGGGACTGCATGGAGAGCTGGACAAGGAGCTGGGAGCTATCTACTTTTGAACCCAGGTGACAGTTTGGTGAATACAGGGACCATAGAAGGGGATCTAGGGAATCTGAGAGACTACCTTGGGTCAAGATGAAGAGGTCTCTCCGTGGATACTGAGTAGTGACTGATTGAAGTTGTAACTTACTTATTACCTTGAAATTGTAACTTATTTGTGACTGAGGGGTAGATGGCCTGTGTATTTTACACTACCCCTTAAGAAAGTGCTGAGTAGTGACTGATATTGTAACTTAGTGTGCCCCAAGAGTGAAGAACTTTGACTATTTTATTTTGTGACCCTTAATGATGATTGAGTGATTGACTTGATTGAATGATTGAGTTACTAAGTGATTGATAGACTAAATCATTGCACTTTGTTCCCAACCATATCACCACTGTGGCGAAAACTATGTGGCCATTTCTGGATAAGTTGTTGTGAATGTCGCATTTTGATTTTCTGTGATAAGTTGTAACATTGTGAATGCTATAACTTGATTTACTGTGAATGTTTTGCTCTGATTTGTTATTGAATAGAGTGTTCACTATACTGTGTAATCAGAATCTTGAAAGCTGTTCACAGTAGCATTCCTCTAGAAAGCTGCTTGTGCGTGGCTTTACAGACATGTAATGATATTGGACAAGTAATTTTACCTCATACCTCTCCCAAGAAGTTCCCTCAGATTATGAGGGGAATTTGTGTCTATATTAGGGAAAATCTTTCTTTTTTCTGTTTGTCCCCTCTCTGTCCATCTCCCTTGTGTTGGTATATCTGTCTGTCTGTATATATACATACATGCACACATATGTGTATGTATATGTATTTGTGTGTGTGTGTGTGTGTTGTGTGTGTGTGTGTAGTTTGTTCTAGAGATGGAAGCAAAGTAATTACATTAAATATAAAGGCGGCCAGGTAGCAGTGAAAAATGAAATACAATTTCTTGCTACTATAATTTCTCTCCAGGCAAATTTCAACTATCTTCAATCGAGGAAACATTTACCATGGGATTCACAAGGTTAAAATAAGACAATCGTTCTTGGGATTGAAGCTCTTGGAAACTAATAGACTGTTCAGAGAGAAATCTTGGATGTCAAATGCCTGCAACTTTGATTTTATCTTGTCACCCAGACAGTGGTTCATGAACCCTTTCGCTAATGACTTCCTTGGAGATTTGACTGAATCTTGGCTATATCTTATTTCCATAGTATAGTTTATACTGTCCTTAATCTTCATAGTATAAAGAGCAATTACAATTAAGATGCCTGGTCTTTTCCCATCCCTGGTATCATATACAAGTATGACCTTACAATGCCCTCTATCTCAATTTATTCATTGTAGATAATATGCCTATCTCCCCTGACTTACCTCCCAAGAATGTTTTGAAAATAAAGTATGCATATGTGTGTGCGCTTTGAAAGTCATCATGTAAAACTCAAATATTATATTAGTTTCTAATCTTTGAATCTCTTGCCTCATTGCTTCACAAAATGGGGGCTAGACAATACTACCATGTTGAAGACATGTCCATGATCAGCCAAAGACAAAGAGCCTCCCCAACCAGAGGGAATCACAGACAAGGCAATGAAGCTGCTAAATTTACCTTGACATGAACTTTGATTGGATTTATCTACATAGAGACACAAAAGTGGCAGTGGAAGATGTTGGAGACTGGGAATAGGGAAACATTAAAAACAGGCATCTGGAAAGTATTATCTGGGACTCCTGGGTTAGATGTCAAAATGTTTTTTTTCTTTCCTCTTTGGTGAAAAAAAATTGGAGGATTGATATGGTCACCTAGTACAGGCAGTGATAGTCTGGAGCCATGCATAATCAAAGTTTTCTAAAAAAATAGTACTATCTTTTGCTCTGGGAAAGGGTTCTCATAAAGTTATAGAAAATGATTCTGGTTCTCCCTATATCTGTGAGTTCAGCAGCCACATTTGCTGATATCACTGTTAGTCATGCTCAAAATGAGCAACAGCAACCACCTAGCTTTGAACTGAATCCTCTGGTGACCAGTAAATGTGGCATCTTAATTAACCCCATCAATCTCCTGATGACACTGCTGTATGTGAAAGGATTAAAGAACTCTATTGGGATCCCAAAAATGGCAGGACTTTTGATTAAAAATTGAAGTTTGTGGTAAATGTGAACAAATATAGAGAAAGTTTGTCAACTCATCAACTTTTTTTATACTACTATGCATTTTTCTTAATCCAATTCATTTATTTTATTGGACTAGAATTCTAAGGCCTAAATGTTTGAAAAAACAGTTAGATCCCACAGGGGAAGTTCCCAGTGAGATCAGGCTTTCAGTTATTGTATTCAAATATTTAATATACTTCTGAAGAATTTCTCCTTTTATTTAGGTGCCCTCTAAGGTGGGAGGAATGTGACAGGGTTTCTTGGTCTAAGCTAGAAAATTCCTAGAAACTGTAACAATTCCTTGAGATTCAGAGACTATCTATTCAAGCCTATAGAAGTTTGTCATAATAATTTTGTATCTCTTGTTTATGTTAAAAATACAGGCAAGTAGGTTAAGCAAACTTTAAGCAAACACCTGAGAAAATCTCACTTTAAACTAAATAAGAGAAGGTACCGCGTAAATGCCTTTTATTTTTTTTTTAAGTGTGCCTCCCACCTTCTCTCAAATTTTTTCTTCACTTATTTATTGATTCATTGATTTATATGTGGGAAAATATGGAGTGGAAGCTAACTCTGAAAGTATGAAAAGGAAGTTACTGTCTAAAAATATGGAAGAACCACCAGGACATTAGTTAAATATTCTATTTTTAGTTTTAGTGTGCTCTCTTCATTGATTACCTTGGGTTTGATCCTTTACCTTCAAATTATTCATATGAAATGTAATCATCTGTTTCATGAAGAGTTTCATTTTGCTAGCTGATCTATAAATTCTATTTCCATCCTAAAGGTCTCTGAGTCTATTCAATAAAAAAATAAAGTGAGCATTCTAGCAAGGTGATGCAGTCAGAGGAGGCATCTCACCAGTTCAAAAGAGTAAGAACATAGAAATCAAGATTTGTATAATAACAAAATGAAGAAAACTTTCCTATGGTATAAGTTCTACTTAAAAAAAAGACAATCAAAGTCTATTTTCACCTAAACTATCCCTCCAAGCTGATTCCAGGCTGTTGCTGCTGCTAGTGCTATAATCTTGTTAAATTTAAATGTTTGAGTTTCAAATGGCTTTGTGTAGTCTTTTCAAACAAAGTTTTCTCTTGGTGCTAGCTCATTCTAAGGCTGAACCACCTCTTATATTCCCTTAGGGAAGAAGATTAAACTAGGCTTGTTGATGGGGGTAAAATGGGTGATTGGGTGGGTAAAGTCTGCAGCAGGATAATGTAGCCTAATATGGGGAAGGGAATTCTGTGACAAGAGAAAGTCAATGTGAAGTCTGTGAGGAAATAGGAGACTAGTTTCTACTGGAGGAAGAGTTCTCTCTATCTGACTGCTTGTGCCTTTGGAAGGTGCAACAATTGTGTAAATCTGAAAATTTCATTATCTTCCCCTTAGTCCATAAAAGACATCTCAGAAAAAGTTGGATGAGCACAGAAGTATGGGAAGAGAGGAGACAGAAAAGGACACAGGGAGGAGAGAGAAGAGAGAAAAAAGAAATGGAAGGAAAGGGAGGAGAGGGAAAAGGAGGAGAAGGAAATGGATCAGAGAGAGGAAGAATGAGAGGGGGAATCAAAAAAAGGAGGAAAAGAGAAAGGGGAACAGGAAGAGGAGAGAAAGAGATGGAAAGGAGAGAGATAAAAAGGAAAGTGAGATGTGGGGAGTAAAAGAGAGAGGGAAAGATGAGTAGTAGTGGAGAGTAAAAGAGAGGATGGAGAGAAAGGAAGCAGAATTTGAATAAGGGGTTGAGAAGTCAGGACACATGAGTTATGTGCTGCAACATGTCTTGAAGAGGCAAATTTTTGCTAGACTGCATATTTGAGAATATTGATAAATGCAATTTTCCCCTGTTACCCCTTCTTCACCTTTTCCTTGAGTGGAGGACTTAAGTGAAACTTAAAGCTTACTTGTTCTTTTTTTTTTTTACTTTGTTTACACATATGTTTCATTAGCCTGGAATTCTGGCTTAATATAATGTTTTAATTCTTATAGTACCTTCTCAATTGGATGTTTCATTATTCTGAAAGGGAAGCCAAAAAATAGAGAAGTGATCAGCGAGGTATGCAAATGAGAGAAAGGGGCAGAGAGCTGTCTAGCAATTATGGTTGTGATTCTTGCTTGGAGTTGTGACATAAAGGTATATAAGAGAGAATCTTATTGATTTTTAGTATTTCATAAGGCCTTGAAAAGCAGAGGAAAAATTAAACCCGTGTAAATCCAGATTAATGTTCTGAATCAAGAATACTCAAGCCTTAATCATGAATAATCATTGTTGAATATGGGTAAAGAAATAATCCAAGCAGAAGGATGCTTCCTTAGAGAAAAGGTTCTTAACTTTTATGTGTGGGTCATAAACCTTTTTGGTATCTCATGAAGACTATGAACCACTTCTCAGAACAATGTTTTTAAATGTGGTAGATAAAATACAGAGTTCCAAAGAAGTCAACTATATTGAAATGCAAGTGTAGGAGGAGTTTATAAAAACCAGGTTCACTATGTACAGGTTTAGAACCCCTGCCTTAAAGGCAGCTGGTCTTAGTCAATTTTAGCTTTCCTTTATGGTCTATCAGCAGGTTAAAATGTGTGTAAGTGCAGAAGAGGGTGGGGAACAGATTGGAAGGATTGGCTAAGAAAGTCATGCCCACAGGGTTTATTTGAAAAAAAAGAAGTTAAGAAAGGTCTCTGTGTTCAAAACATGGAGGCTATCTAATAGGCAGTAGCAAGGAATCTTCAATTCCATTTTCCTCCACATAAATGTACACATACACAAACCCACATATACACACACAACACACTATAAGCCAGATGTTTCCCTTGCAATTTCAAAGCAACAGGAATTCAGCAAAGCACTTTGAATTAGATCTTTCCATCTTTTCTCCACACCCTGGATTTGTAAGATTCTTACTTTAAAATAGAAAGTGGAAGTGATCAGATTCTCCTGTCCACATTAATTCCTCCATTTGGCAGCAAATGCCTTTGCAAATGAATGATTTTGTGGTAAATCAGTAGCCATGCTAAGAAAAGAAAAAAAATGACCACAATTCAATAAGAAAACTTACCAAATGAAATTCACTGAAGATTATTCTTCACCAACTACTGAGGCATAAGGAAAACCAGAGACAGGGAATGTTGCATGATTTTTGCTCTGTATCATGAGGTAGATACAAACTAGCCATTTGAATAAGCTGGGTATCAGAAAGCTGGGACAAAAACAAACAAACAAACAAAGACCAAAACAAAGCCTAAACCCCCCAAACAACCACTTTTGTAGCAGAGTAGTAACATTTACGACACATGTTAGTTGCTTTCATTTTCTGAGTATTCTAGGTCAGTGGTGGAGAATCAAGATGTGATCTGTTAACCTTCACTTCCAAATGTGTGCTTCAGAACCACTGAGTGTTTTTGATGAACAACCCAAGCAAGGAGAAGATGAAGGCTTTTCTTATGCCCCCAAACTATTCTTGTAGCCATGAGTGTCTCAGCTCTCTTGTGGCCTCTCTGGACTCTGCAAAAACAATCCCAATGCCCAAGAGCTCATTATTCTGCATAGGTGGCTCCTAACAAATTTCACAGTAAAATGATGGATAAATATATCAGTATATTGTTCATTGCCTGAATTTCTGGATTGATTAATCACTCCTGAGCCAATCTTCAGCCTGTATTCACCCAAGGTTCTTCACCGAACCTTTCCTATATTAGGATTTCTTAGATCTATTAAAATGCTGCCAGGTAAAATAAGCAGGAGGATGCTTCCTTAGAACAAAAGTTCTTAACTTTTGTGTGTATGTCAAGAAACCTGCAAGTGTAGGTATATGTGTCCACACATATTTCTTTATGTATGTATCTGTCACTATGTATTTTCTATCAAGCAGCAGCAATTGTATTTTAAACATATTGCATTACAAATATTTACTTATACATTTGAGCTGATATAGTATTATACTATAGTGGATAGAGATCCAGCCTTGAAGCCTGGAAGAGCTGACATATTTGGCTGTGTGAGCCTGTGCAAGTCAATTGATCTTCTAGTGCAATAACTATATTTGCAGACAATCTATAGACCTGCATTGGAAAGAGGGAGTTTTCTCACACAGGATGTGGTGAAATCACAGGTCTTGGCCCTATCCTTATCCTTATACTTTTGTGAAATGTCAAAAACTAGGTGTTATGGAATGAATTGTAGCCTACATAGCTTAGCTGAGCCCTGACATTCACTTTATCCCCTTAACTGAGAAAACTAGAATTTTGCAGTCCCCATGATCCAAACATGGGAAAAGTGGATGACAGTGGCAGTGGAAGCCTAACAACATAGGGACTGATGTCAAACTATTAGGAACAGAAGGGAGGGGACAAAAGACAAGAATGCCAAGAAAGAAAGTTTGGACATGAGCCAAGAACCCACTGAGTTAGACTGTCAGTAAGACTGATAGAAATGGGAACATGAATGAACAGTGCAGAAAAGGACATAACCCATTGAACTGGTGCTACAAAGAAAAGCATAGAGACTTGAAAATATTTAATGGAAAAGAATACCAAAAAGGCAAAATATTTTATATGATCTCCATAAAAATGAGTTATAGCAAAAACAATAATAATTTAGAAAAGTCAGAAATTATTTAAAGGAGTGTTTATTAGAAGAGATAAGTATTACAATTAAGGTAGAAATAAAAACTCTTAAGAATAAAATAGGAAAAAGAAAACTGAAGAGAGATAAAGGGGAATGAAAAATGAGCAAAAGCAATTGGATTTGGCAACTAGGATATCATTAGCAAGTTTGGAGAGAGAAGTTTTGGTGGAACATTAGTCAGATTGTAAAGGGTTAAGAAGAGCATGAGAGAAGAGAAAGTTAATGCACTTTTATAGGAAGCCTTTTTAAGGAGCTTAATTATAAAGGGCAGAGGAGATAATAGGAATATAGTTATTGGGAAAAGAAAGATCAAGTGAGGGTTTTCTTTCAGGATGGGAAGGACATGGATATGTTTGTATGTGGAAGGGAATGAATTAGAGAGGGAGAGATTGAAAATTAATGGAAGAATGGGCATAATAAAGGAAGTAATCTCCTTGAAGAAAAAGTATGGAATGGGATCACTTGAACAAGCAGAGTAGTTAGCCTTGGTAAGGGTTAAGGCCACTTCATCATGTGAGATAGGGTTGAACAAAGAAAAAGTGTCAGAACGCATCTGAGTGATAGGAGTTGAGCAGAGGGGAGAAGAGAGAATCCATGGTGAATGGCTTCAATTTATTTTTTTTTTGCTGTAAAATATGATGTATAGTTCTTAGCTGAGATAGTGGGGAAGGGGTATCCATGGGAGTTTTGAGGAAGAATGAAAAGGTTTGTAAGATTCTTTGTGGACAGCGGAATCATGAGTTAATGTGGGAGGTACAATATAATTGTCTAATAGCATTCAGGACAAAGTTGAAGCTATGTATCATAAATTTGTAATGCAATCATATAGAATTGTTGCATGATTTTCTTCCATTCAATACCATGTGTGTAAGAGTGAAGACAACAAACAGTAGGGGTGAGCTAAGACTGAGACTTGGATATAATGGATGATATGATAAGGAAGCCAGGGATCAAGAAAAGTAGGAAATGCAGAGTTTACTTGGTTCACCAGGGAGTCAAGATGGGGAGAAGAGAATGGCTAGTGCAGAGGAGATGATGTGGGAGAGAATCAAGGAGTGAAGAGTTTGGAGGTCATGACATAGACAAAGAGTAGGAAGAGAAAGGGAGAGGCCAACAGATTATTGTCAAATATGGAG
>JAQQSV010011002.1:0-13122 GCA_028646515.1 Pseudochirops corinnae | reverse complement strand
GAAAGTGCTTTAAACATTGAAAGAGGTGGAGGCTTGGGAGGAAGGTCAGAGTGTGAGGGAATTATGGTTTGTTTGTTTCTTTCCATCTTTTCCTGAGATGGCTATAGGTTGGCCTGATCTGCTTTTTACCAGGGGCAGCAGGTGAAACCCCTGTCATTCCTCTGAACTAACTCTGTTTTCAAAGGAGTTAAAAAAGGTCATCTGGACGTGTTTCTCTGTTGAAAAAAAAAAAGAAAATACAAGTTCATCTAATGTGTAGTTGTTCTGCAAAGCATGTCGGGAGGAAGGAGACTGTCCTGGGACACATGAAGTATGTGTGACCAGTAGGGCACAATTAAACATTGACCAGACAGTACATCAGGGATTCGAGGTGCACCTAAAATCCCTCCTCCCCTGAGCATACATATTGATGTCCTCATTCCTATGTTTGATTCTCAGAAAGACCCAAGGTTAAAATAAACAGACAGTTGTTGCCCTTCATTCTTGAATAGAACCAAAATGACCTTACCATGTTGGGGTCAAGGTACAGTATATCTGACTGGCTGATCAGACCAACAGGAGCTCTGCAGGCTCTACTGGAGGTTGGGTAGAAATATTAGCTGGGAGCATGTGGGTTTGGTTCCTCCCTCCGGGTCACTACCCACACGACCAGGAGCAAATTCTTCATCACTCTGTTCCTCAGGTTCCTCATCTACAAAGTGGTGAAGTTTGACGAGGGTTTTCTTCCAGCTCTAAATCTTAGGCTCCTTTGTGTAAGAGAGTACCTGTTAACAATTGGCATGAATTAGAAATCATAAGATCATAGACTATCAGACACTACAAGGGTGCTTAGAGAGGTATTCTATTCCCCACATGTTGCATGTGAGAGAATAAGGCAAAGTGAGGAATCATTTTGCCCAGGATGATATGGCTAGTAAGTGTAAAAGGGTCCTGAGACTTAAACATTTGGGAAACGCTGTGTCAGCGTCTGCTTTGGCTTCTTCTGCAGCCCTACTTCCTCCCCATCCCTCCCTCCACCCCAGTTTGTAGTCCCCATTCTGCTATTCTTTCTTCCTTCTTTTGTATTTGTCCCTGGGCCTCAGGAAATGAAACGTGGAAACCTGGGCTCATGCCATCCACGGTATCTCTCGTTCAGATACAGCCATCAGGAAATTAAAGGGGAAAAAAGGTTCCCCTCCTCAGCACTTTGGACTACTGGGGGGGGGGGCGAGGCTTCTAAATGCACCCTTCATTACAGAGTTCAGCCAATTGCAGGAGGCAGCTGTAAAAGGATGCCACTTGGCATCATTGATGGTTTTGGCATTTAAGAGATAGCCATTTTCCCACTGACCAGAAGATCCTCAGCCAACAAATCATTGTACTGCTCTAGGCCAAGGGGAATGAACATCATTAGATTGGATTGGAACCCATCCTTTACCAACCTTCTGCATAAGGCTGGGCGTGATCTGATGTACGTTTTTTCCTTGACCCAAGTAAAATCAGGGCACGCCAGAGCTGGAAAGGGATCTTTAGAGGTCATCCTATCCAATGCTAGTGGTATTTAGATTGTACAGTGGATAAAACGCTGGGCATGGAGTCAGGACGACCTGAGTTCAAATCTGGCCTCAGACAATGACCCTGAGCAAGTCACTTAACCCTATTTGCCTCAGTTCCTCATCTGTAAAATGAGCTGAAGAAGGAAATGGTAAACCACTCTAGTATCTTTGCCAAGAAACATGTATGCATTTCACATATACTGATGTACGTAGTATGCGTTTCACATATATTAATGTATGTACATGCCATCTCTACCAATGTTACACTGTAAACTTCTCAAAGGTAGGGATCATTTGACTTTTGTCATTTTATCCTCAGCATTTATATGGAGTAGAATGGTGGTTGACCTAGCAGATGCTTAATAAATGCTATTTGACTCCAATACCTATCAATTATACAGCGCTTCCAAAGTTTGCAGTTTGGCATAGCCATTATCTTTTCTAAGTCTCACCACAACCTTGTCAGGTGGTCAGCTGCATCAAGATTTGAACTCTGGTCTTTTGACTCATGCCAGTGCTGTGTCTATGCTACTACAGAATGCTTTTAGTCTCTGGTTGAATGTCAGAACCATTGTAAAAGACCAGTAGTATTGGGGAGCCATTGACATTACATTAGTATCTGTCTGTCCAGCCTACATTTAAGGTCACCTTTGTTGGGGATGTGGTATCATAAGTATATCCAGAACACTCCTGATCACATTTTTATTATTATTGATAATAATTTCTTACTCTTATAAAACCACTAGCTTGCTGTGGGATCTTGGACAAATTACATAACCTCTCTTAAACTTAATTTCTTTATCTGTAAAGTAAAAGAAGGAAGACTGGAAAGTCTAGAATGTCTCTTTCCGCTTACCCATTTTGTGATTTTTATCAGGCACTTTATATTTACAAAGCACATTCATTTACACAGCGTCATATCAGTAAACAATCTTTTGGTGCAGGGAGAACAGGTATTGCTACCCCCATCTTACATCTGGGGAAACGTCAACTCAAAGAACTTAAGTGATTGGTCCAAGGTCACAGAGTCACTAACTCTGGAAAGCTCTGTAACATGGATTAAGGGGAACCAAAGACAAGTAACACAGTCCTCGTGGTACAGTCTAGGAGGACGTTGAGAGACAAATAAGGCTAATAGAGGTGAGCTTTTTGTATCTTATACAAAAAATTATAATACAAAGCAAAATGTTCTTTAGGAAAAGTAGGAGCCAAATATTATGGAAATATAATGGAGGGATGGATCACTTATGATTGAAGGGAGGGTTTGGTAAGGAAGTTGGGTTTTGAGTAATGAATAAGATTTCCATTGGTGAGAAGGAGGAATTTGGTGGATGAGGGAGGTTCCAGGTATAACCAACCACATCAGTTCAGTGGGGGTAACTCAGTTATGAGCTTCACTGATAGGAACATAGTGTCCAGAACAAGACGTGTGATCATCTGGCTACTTTCTACCCCACGTTGATATTACTGCATAGGGTTCTAGGTGCCACAGTTTAGAAAGAGAACCATGATAACCAATTAAAAGAACTGGGGATGTTCAGCCTACAAAAGGGAAGATTTGGTGAGAGGGTAGGGGAGTCCCATGATAGCTGTCTTCAGATATTTGAAGGAGTGTCCTACAGAAGATGCATTAGTCTTTTATTTCTTGGCTGCAGAGAGCAGAGCAATAGACAGAAGTCATAAGGTCTCACAGGACTTTGACTTGATATAAAAAAATAACTGCCCTGACAATTAAGATTGTGCAAAAATCAAATGGACTGCCTTAGGAATTACTGAATTCCCTTTCAGAGTGTGTCACCAAGCAGAGGCTAGATGACCTCTGAAGTCCCTTCCAGCCAATGGAATGCTGAGAAATGTTTAACAACCAACTCTCCAGGGAAAAATAATATACATAAGGCATACTTTTAAACTTAATCTGCAGTAACATATTCTTCATTGTGTTCTAAAGTCCAGATAATCACCAAAATAATAAATCAATTCTTGATTTGCAGTATTTGCAGATTTCCAAGTGTAAATTCTCACAATGAAAATTTAACAATTAGCTTGTAGCTGTGGTACGAGCTGGCTCCAGCACTCTGCTTCTAATTATAAGTTTCCATAGGCTTCTAAGTCCTCATTAACCTTTATCTTCTTTTTCTCCTTTATTTACAGTGGGAAAAATGCCAAGTGTGGAGTCATGAGCTCTGAGTTTGAATCCTGTCTCTATTTGCTAACTTGTGCTCTAAAGTAAGTCATTTTAAATCTCTGGAAGTGAAGGGGCTGGATTAAATGACTTCTGATGCCCTTTTCTAGATTAAAAATCCTAAATCCCCCTTTTAAAATTTCTTTTGGTTCTACAAGACTGACAGTTACCTTCATGTACATTCCCCAGATCTGTTTCTCTCTTGTTCAAGTTATTGAATTACTCAAGACACCCCAGACCTCTTCTTATCACTTTCCTTAATGAGGTACCTGGCAGGGCCTGAGGCAGGACTGATCCATTACCTTTATTAAAGAGGCTTATTTTGAAGGCTGTCATAGCAAGAGCCAAGTGGGAGCTACCCTACCATTGGCCAGTTGCATTTCTGGGTGGCTGAGCCTAATTCTTCATGGAAAGCAAGCCAAGAGTTAATGTGATCCTCAACCACTGCTTCAGTGATAATGTTGTTGTTACTGTTATTGTTTAAGATAACCAATCCCAGTGAAAGTTTGCTTTTATTATTATCAGATGGGACGTTCACAATACGTGAGTTAAATATCCCTTTTCTGGCATTCAGAACCCCTATGCAAGCTATTCCCTTCCCTTTACCTATCCAATTTTAGCTAGTGCAAGGAAATTAAGAGCTTGTTTCAGTAGAAAGGGCACTGGATTTGGGAATCTGGACTCCTAAGTTTTAGGTCCAGCCCTCTTACAAACTTGCTGTGCAACCCTTGGCAAATCCCTCCTCATTTATGGATTTCGATTTCCTCACCTATAAAATGAAAAAAAGTCATATTACATGATCTTCACAGTCTCTAAGATAGTAAAAAGAACATGCATTTGAAGTCAGAAAACAAAGTTCTCCCTTCCAAAGATTTTGGCATTGTCAAATGGTTCAACATCAGAAACAGAGTTTTGTCAATGGAAATGATGTATTTTTTTTTTTTAATAATTACTATCTATTTGGTTGCTTCTCCTGAAGATCCCCCAGGGACTTTCCATGTCTTGACTCTGGCATTTTCTCTGACTGGTTCTCCTGCAGGGGATTACTTTCCCTCTTCATCTCTACTTTCTGGCTTCCTTCAAGTTTCAAATAAAATCTCATCTTTCCTGACACTTCTTAATTCCAGCATCTTCCCTCTCCTCATCATTTCCTATTTTTCTGGTCTGTTTCTTGTTTGTACATAATTGGTTGTTGTCTCCTCTATTAGATTCTGAGATTCTTGAGGGCAGGGACTGTCTTTTGCCTCTTTTTAAATCCCCACCCCTGGCCTAGTGCCTGGCATTAATAGGTGTTTAGTGAGTGTTTTTTCACAGATTGACTTTCTATCTGCCTTGCAGCTGAAACCTGTATACTTTTGGGAGTATAAAGAGTCTCAGACTTTTGGGATAACCCTTTATGTGTTGACTCTTCCTTTTAGAATGTGAAGTCCTTGAGAGTTGAGACTGGCTTTTCTATGGGTGTCGCTAATACTCAGCATATAGCAAGTGCTAAGTAGATACTTTTTTAAAAAAATTCATTGATTCATTTATTCTCCCTCTCTTACAGCAGTCTCAACTTAACCTTCTTTCCTTCCTACTATGACCAAGCCGAAGGATCAAACTTTCCCTTGGGTTAAATAGCCCTTACCTTCACAAGGTTCTTTTCCAGTATTTGAGACTCTTAAGCTTTATCTTTACATAAAGCAAGCAGCTTGGTACAATTATCCTCATATTCCCATCCCAGTCTTTTCCTACCCCTCCAGTATATTCTGCCTTTCCTCCTAGAATGCCTTTATGTACTGCTTTCATCATGGTCTTCCATGCTCAAAACCTTCCCCATCAATGGCTCCCCATTGCCTACCCCATCAAGTCATAGACACTGACGACAGAAATAAGGGGCAGGGAGTCATAAGATTTTGGAGCCTTCAAAATCACGTACACCAACCCCTTCATTTGAGAGATGCTGAGTAAAGGAAACAGACCCAGCAAAAATAATATATGTAAGCAAAAAGGATCATGCCATGAAACATAACATTGTGTTTTTAATAACCGGTCTTGGCCCTAGTGAAAAGATGAGCCCCCTTTGTCGAAGAGGTGAGAGAATAAGAGCACAAAATGCTATGTACTCTTTTAAATATGGTTTATGTGTTGGCTGGTTTGTCTTTTTTTTTTCTTTGTTAAGAGGAAGGCTTTTAGGAGGTGGAGATTGTGTTGGACATGAAGAGGGATTTATTTAGAAATGGCTATGGTATAAAAAGAAAGAGCATCAGTGGAATTCTTTAAATGATGAAAAAAAAATTCAGAGAAGGAGAAAGCTTTTATGAACTCTTACAGAATGAAGAAAGAGGAATGGGGAGGGAATATACATGATGACTAAAGTACATGAAAACAACACTAAAAGTCAGGTGACCTTAGTTAAATTCAGTGAGCAGTGTTGGCTACAGGGGACAAATGAGGAAGCATACTCCCTTTTCTTGGTAGAGGGGTGGGGGCCATAGCTGTGCAATGTCCCATAGGCTGTCATATATGGCTGCCATTTGGTTGGTTTTACTTAAACTGTTTTCCTTTGTGGCAAGAGATCATTTAATGCTTGGAGTGGGGAGGGGCTTTAAAAAAAGAAGTATCTGAAAATAAATTAAAATAAAATAAGGGTCATGGTGTTATTTATTTTCCTTGGTTCCAGAAGCTCACAGAACCATCTCACTTTAGAATTATAGTTGTTTTTGAGAGCTTGCAATTGGAGGGCGGAGCCAAGATGGTGGAGTAGAAGCAGGAAATTCTGGAAGCTCCAGCCACAACCACCTCCAATACCTGTAAAATATGACTCTAAACAAATTTTAGAGCTACAGAACCCACAGAGTGACAGAGAGAAACAAATCTCCTTCTGAAGCCAGCCTGGCAAGCTGACAGAAAGGGTCTATCACACCAGACTGGGAGCCAAGCCCAGTACAACATGAGCTGCACTGAGCCCAGGGCTGCCCTGACCATTGGCACAGACCAGCCCAAGCGGACTTCAGGAGAGTGAATCACCAGAATGTGCAATCTAATTGGAGGGATAAAACATGTAGAAACAGAAATATAATGTGAAAAAGAAGATGGCAGATGTATAGGAGCAGTACAGAAAGGGAAGGAAAGAAGGAAGGAGGGAAGGAAGGAAGGAAGGAAGGAAGGAAAGAGGGAAGAAAGGAAGGAAGGAGGGAGGGAGGGAGGGGAGGAAGGAAGAAAGGAAGGAAGGAAGAAAGGTAGGAAGGAACAAAAGAAGGAAAGAAGGAAGGAAAAAGAAAGAAAAGAACAAGGGAGGAAGAAAAGGAGGGAAAAGAAAGGAAAGAAAGGAGGTAGGAAGGAAGCAGGGAAGAAAGAAAAAGGAAGGAAGGAAAGTAGGAAGTAGGGAAAGAAAAAAGTAAAAGAAAGAAAAGAGTAAGGAAGGGAAGGAATGGAGGAAAAAGGAAGGAAGGAAAAGAAAGGAGGTAGGGAGAAGGAAAGGAAGGAAGGAAGGAAGGATTATTAAGTGCCTACTATGAGTCAGGCAAAGTGTTTTACAAATATCTCATTTGGTCCTCTCAGCAATGCTGGGAGTAGGTGCTATTTTCTGCCCATTTTTACTATTACGTAACCTTTGGTTTTTGCAGAGTTTATAAACAGCTGCCTCTAAGTATATGGTGTCAAACTGAGGCAGAGAGAGATTAAGTGACTTGGCCAGAGTCCCACCACCAGGAAATGCCTGAGGTCAGATTTGAATTCAGGCCTGCCTGCCTCCAGACCTAGAGCTCACCTGCTGCTCCGCCTAACAGGAGTAGAACAGATCTTGGAAAGTCAGAATATCTGAGTCCAAATTTTTCTGCCACATCTACTTTGGTTTAAGTCAGCAAACATTTATTAAATTATGCTATACACGAGACACTCTGTCAGGTATTAGGGATGTAAAAACAAAAAGTTGCATGGTCTTGAATGTCATTTACTTTGTGACTCAGTTTCCTTCACTGTAAGATAGACATAATAGTTTCACTATCTACCCAGAGTGTGGGGACTAGACTCTGCAAACCTCAAAGTCTATAGATATGTGAATTGTTATTGTGACCCATTGTTGTTTGGCTTAAGCAAAGCTTTGGTTTTCTTAGACTTTGTAAACAACTGCCTGTGAGCAGATGATGCCAATTAAAATGACTCTAGACTTTCCTCTTAAAAAAAAAAAGACTACATCTCAAGGACCCACTTCCTGGCTTCATTTTTTTTTTCTTAACTCTTAACTCTTAACTTTCTTTTCTTGCTATCTGGAATGGCTTCCCCAATATCCTTCCCTCAAAACCTACATCTAGGCATTGTGTATCTATCTTTCAAGGCCCAACTCGAATGCCCCCTATTCCATGAAACCTTTTCTGATTCCGAGGCTGAAAATGTTCTCTTCCCCTTTAGATTCCTTCATTACTGTGGATGCCTCTTGCCCAGGCATCAGGATCTAATTTATTTTGGTTTTGTTTTCACATGTGTTCCTTCTCTTCTCTAATAGATTAGAAGCCCCTCAAGGGCGAATGCAAAACCTTGTTAATCTCTGTATCTCTCCCTAAACCTGGTAATAGTGTTCTGCACATAGTAGGTGTTTGGGGTACATTTTTGTAGAATGTTGAACAAAAGAGTGCCTGTAAACCCAAATAACCTTGATATACTGTGCCTAGGATTTTAAAAAGTGTTTGTAGATTTCTGAAAAACCCTTGAGAGAAGTATTTGCTGCCCCCAATCCTAGAATCTATCAAAAGGATTTAATTCAGTTGATAGATACTAATACCCTAGCTTTGGGGGAAAAAGTCTTGTTTTCACTTCTTTGCCCTCCATCTTCTGTAGCTGTGAACACTTCTATGTACGACTTAGAATTCTGTTTGCAAAGGTCACTTATTGTTTACCTGCATCATACAGTTTTAGTCACTTAGGAAGGAAAAAATAAATGAGAAAAGCTCTCTCCTTGGACTCTCATGCCTCTCCCTCTTTCTTACATAAGCAGCCATGATTTCCCTTGGCATTTCTAGTCTGCCTACAGCTTATATCTGCTACCAAGGACCACAAAAGAAAACCCTGAAGCAGGGAAACCCCTGGGTCCAGTCCTGTTATTCCATTCCTGTGTAGGGTTGACCTGGGGCAAAAATTGTAAAGTTAGGGAAGCTTGTCTTCAGCACCCTTGGGGGAATAGAAGGCATGAAGGTCCAAGACCTGGGTCTGGCTTCATGGGAGCATAGATAGAGATCTAGAAGGAGCCCTACAGGCTGTCCAGGTCAACACCACATTTTACAGATGAGAGACTGAGTCTTGGAGAGAAGTAAGTTGTCCAAGGTGACATAGCAAGTAAATGGGAGAACCAGAACATGAAACTCCAGGCCTAGGCTAGTTCTGTTACTCTATACTGCTACTATCTTGCTGGAAGAAGCCTTTGCAATTCTTCCACACCACACCACACATCTCCCCTCCCCCCCTACACACACACACACACACACACACACACACACACACACACACACACACACACACACAGGAAAACATTATCTAACCTTCTGGAAAAACAAATATTGATAACATCTCATTTCCCACCAAACACATCCTCCTATGCCCATTCTCTTCCCTATCTTTCTCTGATAAACTAGCTTGTTAGTCCAATAAACCAGAAAGAAAGCATGAATTCCAGATAATGGATATTGATAGTAATAAAAAATAACAACTTAGTTAGATCCCCTTCCCAAAGAACACTATTGCTATTCTTTTGCCACATGAACCTTTGGCAATTCTCTCACCCCAACATGTACATATTACCTAACTTTCTGGAAAACAAATGTTGGTATGTCCCATTCCCACTATACACATTCACACAAACACCCTCTTTTGCGCATTCTCTTACATATCTTCCTCAAATAAACTGGCAGTCTATTCCAGTAAACCAAAGAAAGCAAAAATTTAAGAGACATTAATAATTAATAAGAATAACTTAATGAATTACCCTTCCCAAAGAACACTTAAATTGAGTAGGGACCTTCTGATGCTTAAATTCAATGCACTAAGCATTTTGATGATTTAAGGCAGGGTGAAAGGGAAGATTTTGTGTTGGGAGAGGTGGTACTTTAGTAATCCCTCAAACCACACATCATCTACCTCTATATGGAGCTTTTTAACCTACCTGAGGACGTCTAGCCCCAGATGTGTGAATGGACACAACAGATCATTGGCCTCCAGTGTCCTCCACAGAAACGAAGTACAGGGTAGATCTTTCCAGAGATTGAAATCTCAAATCCTGCCTGAGTTCAGTCCTAATTACATCCAGCATGCATTTTTCCTATGCCGTATTTGATGTGAGATGAAATAGATGGACGATAAAATATTTATTGGCCTTGGATTTGACTGGCACCTTCACATTAAAGCTATAAGAAACAACACCCAGTCTGTATCCTACTCTGAAAAGGCCATTGATGGGCCCTTAATGAGACAGTCTTCAGGATCGAAAAGGCAAAAGGAAGAGCTTAGCCTTCTTTGCCTTTCTCTCTTTCTCCTAAGCCTACCAGCCAGGGCCCCTTGAGGAAATTAACCTTTAATGGATTGAAACTGATCTGGAGCACCTTGGTACTTTCTAGAAGTTTAGCTTTTTCTGTGATGTGTTGATGAAATTTTGTGAATTTCAGACTTCTCCTAGCCCATCAGTCATATTAATGGCAGTATCATAGAGAAATGGGTGTTAGAGATGGGAGGGACCCCAGAGATATTACAACCAGAGATTAAGAGTTGGAAGGAAACTTAAAAACTATCTATTACAACTTCTTCATTTTATAGATGAGGAGGTGAAAGTTAGAGAGGTGAAGGGTCATTCCCAAAGTCACACAGGTACGATTTGAACCCACCTCCTCTGTCTCCAGATCCAGCACTCTTTCTTCTGTACCCGGATTTCAAACAAAAGGAGAGAATTGTTCAAGATCACTTTAGTAACAGGGACTTGAATTTTAGCCTCCTAACTTTCAAGCTTCCGTGCTTTCCATGACACTGCAATACTCAGTTGAAATTGAAACAAAAGAGGTCAGACTTCACATTGACCCAGACTGTGTCCATTCCATTCTGGGTCATGCTTGGTATGAGAAGCAGGCTAAGTGCAGCGATAAGGTCAGGTCTGAGAGATGTGGTTTCCTGTTTAGTCTAATTTGGCTTTGCTACCGTGCAAAAATGTCTCCCTTCCCTGTCCGATGGAGAGCCTAAAGTGACCATCTTTAGAGTCATTCATTTGTAGTGTTATTATATCTCCAGAAGGTCCCTGCTAAAGATGCTTAGACTGGAAAGAGAGAACAAGTAAAGAAGGGAGAATGCTTTCAGTAAAGAAAGCTGCCGAAAAATTTTGTCAAATTCTATTTCTTTAGGGCTTGGCCCTGCCCAAAGACACTAATTCCTGCTGTCATCATTCATTCTAGTTCACCTAGTGATACCTCATTTGGGCAGGGGCAAGGTCAGACTGACCCCCAAGAATGAAATGAACCCTTGAAACCTACCTCTCTGCTGAAGCTGTGCTTTAACGTCATCCTGTGTAATTTGCTACCTCTGGAAAGTTTAATGTCTCATAGTTATCCAATTGCCACTTAGGGCTCTCATATTTCCAACATTTTCTTGTGAATAATGGGTAAGAATCATGGCTTTCAAAAGAATAATTTCATGTCATGGTGAAAAAGACCACTGAATATCTAGGGTCAGTTGCCACGGATGCTTTTTACCAGTGATGTGACCCAGGGCAAGTTCATTTATTTATTTATATTATTATAATAGCACATGTTAATTTATCTGGACTTCAGTTTCTTCAGATACATGGGGATAATAGTCCTACTTTTTTTACAGGACTGACATATATATCTAAAGAGATTATGTTTATAAGTCATCTTAAAAAACCATGAGGCCTATTTAAATAGGTATAAGCTATTGTCATTACTTGAAGTAGGAAGAAAAAAAGAATGAGAATGTTCCCTTTTTCCTCCCCTTCCCCTTATCTCCTACAGTGAAGATTGAGAACATGGAAAATAAAGCAGAAAGGAAACCAAGTCTTCCTCCCTCCATGTTAAATTGAATTAAAACTCTCTGAAGAATAAAAACATCACCCCCAACTCATTCCCTTCTGTTATATGCTTCCATTTACTGCTCCAAAGTCCAAGTCAGCTGGATTCCCCTTCATGCCATCTGCCTGCTCAATAACCTTATGTTATTTATGTTTCCTTCATTGCTTTCCAAATAATTCAATTCAACTGACATTTATTAAGCACCTACTATGTCCAAGAGACTGGGCTTGGTACCAAGGGAGATTTTTTTTAAAGGTGAATAAGCCACTGCTCCTATTCTCAAAGAGCTGAAAATACAGTAGGATGGGGGAAATCCCAGCATTTGAGGACCTCCACAGTCCATCCAACTCCTCAACGTAGTGCCTTGCACAAAGTAGGCACTTAATAAATGTTGGTTGAACTAAATATTAACCCTACCATCGTAGCAGTAGGAAAACGTTCATTGACATCTCTGCTCTAAATTGTGGAGAGAAATAAAATTCCACAAACATTAATTCAGTAACCAGGCTATACTCAATGATGGAGAAACAGACATGAAACAGTCACAATTTTTGCCTTGTAGTTTATAGTCTACTGTGTACGTGTGTAGAGGGGCAGGGTATATAACATGTAGAACAATAGTGAGAGTACAAAGGAGAGAGTGATAGAGGTAAAGGAGAGATCAAGATCAAGTTTTCAAGGGAATCTGAAGAAGGAGGGATTAATCTGGGAGAGTGGCAGAGGACCCAAGAAAGACTATGATTAAACCCATTTGAATCAAGCTGATAGGTAACTGCTATTGCCTTTCAAAGTCACCTTCAAAAATTGGCTATTGACTATTAAATAACATTACTATTTTGGAGTTATGTTAGGGGTGAAGAAACAAACGTCTGTGCAACACATTCATGGATTCCCTGAGAATCAAGAACCCCAAATCATAGAATATTGGCATTGGAAGGGAATACAGAGATCATTTAGTCCAATCCTCCACATTTTCAGGTGAAGCTGAATTTGTTTGGCTGCACTCACACATCCAGACAGTGGCAAGAGCTGAATTCATATCTCCTGATTCTCAGTCTCATATTCTTTCCTGCTAAGAGAGGACATAGATTTCTGATATCTTACCTTAGCCCAGGAAGAAGGAAAATGAGCAACAGGTCAAAAGTATAGCTAAGGAATGATTTGATTATTAATTATTTTTCCTCTTAAATTTCTTCTCTTTGCCGACTTACTTTCATCAAGAGCAAGGAACAAACTGGAGCAGGAATGTCTCTTCCAGAATGCATGATGGTGGAGGATCTGAACCCAACAGCTTGGTTCAGATCTTAGCTCTGACTTTGAGTATATATATATATATATATACACATACACACACACACACACA